>JAVJIX010000088.1:2665000-2945000 GCA_036785185.1 Paratrypauchen microcephalus
TTTCGAACTGTTTAATTTGGAACAATTAATTTGGAATTAAAAAACATCATGTAAACGTGGACATTGTTTGATTCTGTTTCAAAATGTACAAAATGCATACTTTTATTCTCGTCAGTCTGTTAGTTTTCTGGTTGCCTGGTTTACACCTGACCATATCACAAGTGAGATATGGTCTGGAAGCCACCTTCGAAATATCTCGTACCGGAGGTGTGGTTTACGATCGCCAACAGCCGTTTATTGGGCGTTACGAATGTCTATCATTTGGCGTATACGTAGCCCATAGCCAATGATGTCAGTTGTCAGTTCAAACTACAAGCTTCCGTTTGTCATGTAGTACGCGTCACCATCTTTCCACCCCTCCCCGCTCTCTGATTGGCTCCCAGAATCGGGAGAGCTCGCTTGCCATAGTTGCCAGGCTATCTTTCAGATCGGAACGAACGAAAGCAGCCTGGTTAGTTTTCTGGTGGTCCTGCTTGTATTCATGGAGATGTACCTTTGCCTGGAATAGTCCACAGTCTGTTGTTAATCTCTGCATGGCACAGTGGCAGAGCGTTTAGCACTCCCTCACAGCAAGAAGGCTCTGTGTACAATTTCCAGTTGTTTCTGAACAGTTTGCATGTTCCCCCGTGTCTGAGTGGATTTTCCCCATCAACCCAAAACATGGACAACAGGTTAAATCTTCCAGTCCTGACCAAGCCTGGCTCCAGATCTGGAGATAGGTCTCTTGAAGAATGGGTCAAATGCACAAGTGCATATTTGTGTACAGGGATAACCTTAACCCAGTGGTTCCCAACCTTTTTTGGCCTGTGACCCCATTTTGACATCACACATTTCTGGCGACCCCATAGACTTGAAAATAAAACAAATGCCAAAAGTCACCAGAAGTCACCAAAATCACCACTAACGTCACAATACTCACTACCCAAGATTTTTAAGAAATATTGGTGCATCTTTTATACTGTTGCAGTTTAACGATTGCCAAACCAAGGAAGCGCATTGAACACTCTGAAGCACTCTGAACCAATCGCAAAGCGGAACATTCGCTGAGCCAATTAAACGTTTCGATACACTGAAGCGACTGACCCGCAGAGCGAAGCAGCGGGGGGGAGAGACCGACACTTCGACAGTTTGGTCACGTGGACGACTGCTGCGAGACAGTTTCAGAAAGAATGAGACGAGCTCCGGAGCTCCGTCTCATTTGCCCATCACTAGTTATTGTGACTGCACTGCTCCGTACATTTCAGGCGACCCCATTTGAATCCCCACGTGGGATCGCGACCTGAAGGTTGAAAAGCGCTGCCGTAACCTTACCTGGATAGACTGAATTAGGAAAAAATAAGAAAATGCATTAGAAGTTGTGATAAATACATCTTGTAAGTGATATTGGGGCTGTGGTCCATTAATTGTTTTGACTTAATCGGTTGACTGTGTATTTTTTCCATGAACTCTCCCTGCAGGTGTAGTCCTATGAGTACAGTTTGAGTCAGATACGCAGAGATTTTGTATGTAATACTTTTGAGCGCTTTAGCCACGCCCCCTTTTTAGTCAACCAATCGATCTTCAGGACATGTCTTTATTCAACTAAGAATTTCTTTAGTCCCTTAGTTCATAGGCCTAGAAAAAATACAATAATAATTTTCAGAGCTCCACAAACGATCAACATGGACTTCGCCATTGAAAAAACTCCACATATTCAAATCACCTTTCTATATTATGCCTCGGACAGCGGGTACAGCAGTATTTTTATGGGGCTTTTTAGGAAGCCTGAGATCAGAGGCTGACAGCAGTGGGACAGGGGAGCCCAACCATCTCACAGGAAAGAGAGAGAGAGTGTTTGGACCAGTCTTTGAACAACAGCATCAAATATGGAAAAAGGAGAGAGGAGTGAAAGGAGAGAGAAGTCCATGGCTTATTCATTAGCACAGATACAACTAAAGGAGACAGACACACAGACTGGGAATATAGTGTTTTCTTACAAATGAATGGAAAAACAACCTTATGGAATTTTATCATTGTAGATATAGGGAGGCAGATGATTTATTATTATTTGCCTTAACTATTTAAATGTTTTAATGTTCATGAATGGAACTTATAATTAAAATAAAATCTGTTACAATTTTATCAAAAAATCAAGTTTAAAGGGATATGCCACCCCCAGGTCAAACTTGGGCATCTCCCTACAGTCCAGAGACTAATATACAATACAATTAATAATACAATTTTGTATGAAAAGCGCCTTATAAATGTTTGATTGATTGATTGAATATAAGTGGTGGAAAGCGTTTTTCTGGTGACGTCGCCAGAGAAAGATTTCGGCCAAAAGGAATTAATTTGCTCGATGCTTTTCCCAATTACTTACTGTGTAGTGCGCATTCATATCGAGTGCAAATAAATGTGCAAATCAACACGGAGAGCTTGACTTGGTCATTTTGGGTGGGAACTATTTTTCAGTGCGGAAAAAGACAGCCGAAGCACGCACCACGCTGACAGGGGAATCCCAGTTACGCACAAGGAAGGGAGTTCCCCTGTTACGCAGCGTGGTGCGTGCTTCGGCTGGTAAGACACTTGCTTATATCAAGATATAAGCAAGTGTCTTACCAGCATTCTTATTAGACAGGGCTCTCAAGTTGTTTCGCTGAAAACGCGCAGTGCCTGCATAAACTGAGCCACACAGACCGATTTTCTGGGCACAAAAAAAAAAAAAAAAAATTCAGCGTGAGAAATGCCATGTGTGGCGTGTGGACACTCTCAATGCGTGAGACTTGAGAGCCCTGTATTAGAGCTGACGAAGCCTCTCGGATGAGCGGCGAAACGTTTTCGACCAAACAAACTTTGTCCAGTTGACAAATTGAATTTCCTCTTTTATCATGGATTCTACCTGGACGACTGAGGGACTCTTCACGCATCTTTAAAAAATAAATGAGAAAATAGAGTAATATGGGCCTTTTCATTAGTATAGTTATTAGCGTTATATCCAGATACTATATGTGTGCATTACTAAAGAACCCAATCTAAAATATGCTCTTTGTTTTTACCACATTGCTTATTACAGTGATTGGGCCGTCTCTTTCCTCCATTCTCCTGCTGTACAATGTCTAATATATGCAGCATTAAGTCTTAGCCTGGGGCCATCCATTTGTATTTTCACCATGAATATCATTAAGAGGCACTTCCCAAGTTTCTGGAACACTACTACTAATATAATAGACTGTTTAATTTAGTTCTTAATACATTCTGGGATTAATTTAGTGTTTTTGTGTATGTGATAAAGAATAGAAGGGAAAACACTTATAGGGCCATAATGTGGGATAGAGATAAAATGTGATGCAGTAGTGAAGATTCAATTTGTGGCGTGTTTGGTTACATAGATAATTATGGATGCAGTTTGTTACATTTACTAAATGATAACACACATGGATTGTTAAAGGCGCACTGCGTAACATTTCTAGTGGAGGATCCTTCACCTGCTTGTCTCCATGGAGATGTTATTGCTGTGTCTAGAATGTTCCACAGTATAGATTAAACCTATCTATCGGGAGGGAGACGAGCAGGTTACAGAACTACACCACATTACAGTTCAGATCTGTGGACTTTCACCCCTATTCACAGAGAATTATTGTATTTTTAATATTTCAGGCAAAGCAATGACATCTCCATGGAGATAAGTAGTCATAGTTTAGTCATAGTTTGCTTTATTGTCGAAAAAACATATTTACATAGAGTAATTCGAAATTTCATTTCCCCGCTAGCCAGGCAGGACAGTGATAGGGCGGCTAGGGGAGGGGCCACGCGCATGTGTGCACCACTGACTCGGCGATACAGAGTGGAAAAGACGCAATTACAATCAATGACAATCAATGACAATTATTCACAACATCTAATGACAGAAAAACAATTGGACAGGTAATATACGGTGTTTTTTTCTTTAGCGACAAAGGGAAGGGTGGGGAAAGGGAGCAGATCAGAAATCGATGAAAGTGATTGTAGAAGAAGAAGAAGTGACTTTATTGATCTCACACTGGAGAAATTCTTCTCTGCATTTTAACCCATTAGGGCGCCCGGGGACCATCTCCATGATCTTCTTGCTTCGGCTTGGTCAGGACCTAAGCTGGAGGATTTTACCTATGGTGCATGTTTTGGATTGGTGCCCGGAGGAAACCCACCCAGACACGGGGAGAACATGCAAACTCTACACAGAAAGGCCCAGGCGACCCAGGGATCGAACCCAGACCATGCATGCAAACTCCACACAGAACACACACAGAAAGGCCTGGGGACCCGGGGCTGTGAAGCAAGAGCGCTAACCACTCAGCTACCGTGCCGCACGATTGAAAACTGAAGTAATGGCAAACATCCTAAAAATGCAAAATTACATAAACCATATCAGTGTGAGCTAAATGTGAAGTGCTTTGTTTTGTGGAGTGCTGTGCAGATAAGGCCGCAGCTGTCAGCTTGGGAGGTGTTTGCGCAGAAGATGCAGTCAAAACAAAGACCAGTTGGATCACATTTTTTAGGAGAATTGATTACACCAAATGGGAAATTAAACATAATCAATACATTTTAGAACCCAGGCAAACAGACAATTTGCCAGAACCCTGGTTTCTGCCAGACCCCCAACTTCCTGCAGGTCTGTGCGACTCGCAATCCTCCCCACAGTCCCCACAGTTCCATATCCATTTTCCGCGATGTTAGGTGGCGGACCATCCACCAGAAAAGTTGCATGGTGCACCTTTAGGTACAATGTCACTTTTGGGTGACACCGACATGTTTACAGTTTCTATTTTAGTGACGACACATTTCACATGAAACAGAGACTCCATCATTTAAAACAAATAAGAACATAAGCCCGGATCTGTTGGCAGAAAGTGGACCAGGGAGGTGGAGAAGAAACTAGGATAAAATAGTGTGTTAGTGGTGACCAGCAGTTAGTGAGATATACACACTGGTAATCCTGTATTATGATAGATTATCACTACATTATTTACATATTTGATACAGTTTGTATCTAAACATACATTTTTGAAAGGTAATTCAAGATTCAAAGCTTTTATTGTCATATGCACAGTGAAGAAACGCTGTACAATGAAATTCTTACTTTGCTGCCCACCCTGGATGCCAAGAGTATGCAAAAAAATTAAAATAGATAAATAAGATAAAGAGAAGCATGTAAAAACAAACTATATTCAAATAAAACGATCTTTACAGAATATACACTATGAAAAATATAGGTCCCTCACTTGATGAATAAAGACTCTATAGCCTGAATTTATTTAGAAAAGTTCAAATCAAATATACTAGGGCTGCAACGATTACTCGAGCAACTCGAGTACAAAAAATAATCAAGGCAAATTATTTGCTTCGAGGCTTCGTTTAATTTTCATCACGTGGCATTATATTTCAATTCATGCATCATCGCGGCATTGTCAGACTACTGCGCTGTTCGGATAGACTGCATCACTGGATGAGGATGGCGGTGGTGTATGGGGTGAGTGAGGGACGGAGGCGGCGGATGTTTTTGAGGTGGAAGTAGGCGGACCGGGTGGTGGTGTTGATATGGGAGGTGAAGGAAAGTGTGCTGTCGAGGATGACACGCAGACTCTTTACCTGAGGGGAGGTGGAGATAGAGGAGCCGTCGATGGATATGGAAAAAGGATTTATTTTGCTTAGGGTGGATTTGGTGCCGATGAGGAGAAGTTCTGTTTTATTGCCGTTAAGTTTGAGGACGTTTGAGGTGAACCAGGTTTGTATTTCTGTGAGACAGTTTGTCAGAGAGGAAGGTGGAAGTGTGGAGTTGGGTTTAGTGAAGATGTAGAGCTGGGTGTCATCCGCGTAACAGTGAAAGTGGATGTGGTGTTTTCTAAAGATGGAACCAAGGGGGAGAAGATAGATTAAAAATAGCAGAGGACCGAGGACAGAACCCTGAGGAACACCTGACGTGACAGGGGAGGGGTGTGAGGTGAATGACTTGAGCTGAATAAACTGGGAGCGGTGTGAGAGGTAGGAGTGGAACCAGGAGAGGGGAGTACCAGAAATGCCAATGGAGGAAAGTCTGTCGAGGAGGATGGAGTGTGAAATGGTGTCAAATGCTGCACTGAGGTCTAGCAGGAGGAGGATGGAGAGTGAACCAGAGTCAGCAGAGAGGAGGAGGTCATTAGTGATTTTCAGGAGGGCAGTTTCAGTGCTATGGAGGGGACGGAAGCCAGATTGAAATTGTTCGTAGATGTTATTGGAGGAAAGATGGGTGTGGAGTTGGGCAGCAACAGTTTTCTCAAGAAGTTTGGAAATTAAGGGTAGGTTTGAAATAGGACGGAAGTTATTGAGGTCAGAGGGATCAGAACCGTGTTTTTTGAGTATTGGAGTGACTGCAGCGGTTTTGAGAGTGGAGGGAACAGTACCGGAGATGAGAGAGGAGTAAATGATATTAGTTATGAGGGGGGACAGTGCAGGGTTTTGATGAGGACAGTAGGGAGAGGATCTAGTTGACAGGTGGAGGATTTGGAGTTCTGAATGAGAGTGGAGATTTGGGAGACGCAGGGCAGGGTGAAAGAAGAAAACAGGTGTGTTGGGGATACGGAAGATGAAACAGGTGGGTTTGAAACAGAGGGGTTAAGTTGCAGGTGGATCAGTTGAATTTTGGTGGTAAAGAAAGCAGCCAGGTTATTGCAGAATTCGGAGGAATAGAGGTGAGGTGGAAGTGAATCCGGGGGTTTTGTGATCTGTGAGAGGAGTGAGAATAGTGTTTTTGAGTTACCTTCATGTGAACTGGTTAAATTAGAGTAGTACAGTATGTGGATCTTGCTGTGGATATGGACTGTTTGTAATGGAGGATGTGTGAGGTGAACATGTCTTTGTGTATGATCAGTCCGGTTTTCCTGTACAGTCTTTCCAGTCTGCGGCCTTGTGTTTTGAGGTGTCTGAGGGCGGGGGTGTACCAGGGTGCAGAGTGAGTGAATGAGACGGACCGGGTTTTGAGTGGGGCTATGGTGTTGAGTATGTGGTGGAGGTGTGTGTTGTAATGTGTGAGAAACTCATCTGTTGTAGAGAGGCCCTCAACACTGGGGAGGTTATTGATGAGTGATGAGAAATGGTCCAGGTTAATGTCCTTGATGTTACGGAACTGTATAGTGCGGGGTGGGTTGGATTTTTTGAAGCACAGGTTGATGTCAAATGAAATTAACAGATGGTCAGAGAAGGGGATGTAGTGGGTTTGAAGGTCCAATGGGGTTATTCCAGTGCAGCATATTAAATCCAAGGAGTGCTTTTTGTTATGTGTGGGAAAATTAACATATTGTTTAAAACCAGAACTGTCCAGACAGGAGGTGAATTCTTTGGTGAGTGGGTTGTTGTAATTGTCCATGTGGATATTGAAATCTCCCAGGAGTATGACGTGTGGTGACAGTGTGATGAGGTGAGATAAAAATCCTGCGATGTCTGTGATAAAGTCTGTGTGCTGTTTTGGTGGTCTGTAAACTGTGGCTATGATGGTGGGGATAGGTCCAGAAAGTTGACAGACAGTTGTTTCGAACGAGTGGCAGGTAGGCACACTCACAGGCACCACCCTCCAGTCATCGCGGTGGATGAGCGCGACCCCGCCTCCTCTGCCAGACACACGCGGTTCAGCCTGGTAAACAAACCCTCGTGGAGTGGCCTCGTTGAGATCGGTGTAATCGCTTGGCTGCTGCCAGGTCTCCGTCAGCGCCAAACAGTTCATCCGGTGGTCCGCGAGGAGGTCCTGGACAAGCTGGCCCTTGCCCATGAGGGGGCAGACATTCAGAAGCCCGACTTTGACCAGTGTGCTGTTGAGCCGGGCAGCCGCGCCAGCCACACCAGTCGACCTCGGAACACGGGCTAGCACCGAGGAATCCGAGCGTCGTCCCGTGTGTCTCCGGGGGTGACGGGCTAGAGACCAGAAGGACCGGACGGTGCTGGAACTGCCATATTAGAAGTTTCTTTGTGCGCCCCGATGTGTGACTCTGCACCGGGGCACATACAGTATGTCCGGGTGTTGGAGTAGAGCAGGCGCTGGTGGATTATATGAACTTCTATAGAGGAAGAACTCCGTGGGTGCATACTGGAACAGTGCTTGTGAAGAATGATGGATAACAGACAGGATGAACCAGCTTAGGACAAGCCGCACACAGGAGATCCACATAGCCAGGTTGGACTTTAAATGTGGAGGAAAGCAACAGGTAGCAGGTAAGCTAAACGTCGCTAACACACATCAACACTATTGACAGTTCGATCAGGTAGTGTGATGGTTAGATGTATTAACTGTCCACACGTAGACCACAAATGCAAAGTCCGTAAAAAAGTGGAGCAGATCTCAAGATTTGTACCAGGTATGTGTATGTCACCACTACCTGTTAATAAAATGTGTTTTTTTGTGTGCTTTGATTTCAGAATTCAAAATTAAAAAAAAAAAAGTATGAATCGTTAGAGTACTCGATTACTCGAAAAAATAATCGACAGAGTACTCGATTCCAAAAATACTCGATAGTTGCAGCTCTAAAATATACCTTTTACTGATAACCATTTATTTCTCCATGGAGACAAGCAGGCCAAGTTACAGGTCAGATCTGTGGAGAAGTGGATCCGTGTACAGTAAAAAATTATGCTTTTCCTGTAGTTTTGAAAACTAAAAACACCTGTAATTGAGTAAATACAAGAGATATTTTTTGTAATGCCATACTGTGGAACATCTCAGGCAAACCAATAACCTCCACCAGAAAAGTTACACAGTGCACCTTTAGTGTTTCAACCTAAAAGGATCCTCTGATCTGAATCATCACTACCTTCACTGCAGCACCTACAGCCAATCATCATGGGACTTTATTAAACCCACAACTCTGTCAAACTGTAAAACTCAAACATACTTTCCTGCAGCCAGATTATGATCAGATTAACTTCGGAAAAAGTTCTGTTCACTTTTTTATCCCAACCTATCTTATCCTCAATTTTGAACCTGATTTTGTACTTTTCAAACTCGATCACACCTGACAAGTCAAGCCTATGAAGTCAGTGGAGTTTGGTACAGAGCCACTAATTTAACCCCAAGGGAACTCTGCTGAGGCTTTTTATAATGTCTGTGCTATTTAAAACATTTCACAATTTAACATTTTAACAAGGCCATGGATTGAGTACTTAACACTTATTTTGGCTTGACACTAACTAACCTCTCCATGGACACAAGCAAGTAGCGGACCCTCCACCAGAAAAGCTACATAGTGAACCTCTAAAACTGGCCTACAGGAATGCTTAATCCCACTCTACTGGTATATGCAGAGGTGGGTAGACTAGCCAAAAATTGTATAAAGTTGTTGCAAAATTTCTTAAAGTGCAGCTTGTCTCCATGGAGTTATTGTTGTCTGAAATGCCCCAGTATGGCATTAAACATGTCCATCTTGCATTTACTCAATAACATGTGTTTTCATAGACCTAAAAACTTGCATTTTTACTGTGAGTGGGCTCGCCTTTCCACAAATCTGACATGTAACTTGGCCCTGTGGTGTCACCTGTTGTGTCCGTAGAGATAAATCAAAGTTTCAGAGTTCAAAAGTTCAAAGTCAGCTTTGTCAAAAACCATATGTACGGGTTGCACACACAGGATTTGAAATTGCAGCACTCCCTAGGCCCACAGTGAACATAAAACATCTGATAAACAAGACAATAAACATAATGACTAAAACATCGCATATACCCATAGCAAAAATACAGTAAACTTGTATATAATACAAATAGGTAAAACACACAATGTGCAGCGTAATAAAGCTCAAATTGTGTCATTTAAGCAGCAGTGTCAGTGTCATTTAAGTATCATTTAAGCATCAGTGTCATTTAAGTATAATTTAAGCAGCAGTATCAGTGTCATTTAAGTGTCATTTAAGCAGCAGTGTCATTTAAGTGCAATTCAAGCATCTGTGTCATTTAAATAGCAGTGTCAGTGTCATTTAAGTGTCATTTAAGCATCAGTGTCATTTAAGTGTCATTTAAGCAGCAGTATCAGTGTAATTTATACTGCCTGACAAAAGTATTAGTACGATAGTCCTAGTCTAGTCCTGGTTTAGACCTGAGTTAGACCTACACTGTGATGAGTCCAAACATGTTACCATATTTTGCCATATTTTACCATATTTATTAACATATTTTGCAGTAATATGCCTTTACACATAAATTTGCTTTAATATATCAATAAATTGATTTGTTGTCATTACCAATACGTCTTGTTATCATTATTTATGAAAGTTCAGAAATGCACAATCGTCCTAATACTTTTGTCAGGCAGTGTGTCATTTAAGCATCAGTGTCATTTAAGCAACAGTGTCATTTAAGTGTCATTTAAGCAGCAGTGTCATTTAAGTGTCATTTAAGCAGCAGTGTCAGTGTAATTTAAGTGTCATTTAAGGAGCAGTGTCAATGTCATTTAAGTGTCATTTAAGCATCAGTATCATTTAAGCAGCAGTGTCAATGTCATTTAAGTGTCATTTAAGCAGCAGTGTCATTTAAGCAGCAGTATCAGTGGCATTTAAGTGGCATTTAAGCAGCAGTGTCATTTAAGTGTAATAAGTGTCATACTGTGGAATATTCCAGGCAATATTTCCATGGAGAGAAGCAGGTGACTGACCCTCTACCAGAAGTTACCCAGTGCACCTTTAAGTAAACATAACTGAGTAAATGTAACGGAGTACTACCCACCTCTGAGTACATCACCTCTACTTTACAAAAACACACGTGCCTCTCATTCACCAACACTGTACAACCAACCAACGCCTACGGAAATATCCAATCCGAAAGTGAAACATACCCATCTGGCTTCCCATAATGCATCATAATAGACTACTATAACCGCCAGTGTGGGAAATGCGCCCCACTTTGGACTTTATTGGTCCGGACAAGCTTTGCGATGTTTTAAAAAGCTTTTCAGAATGGCTAAAACATCATTACACATCTGCCTGGGCACTTTTCCAACGCCACACAAATCCTTTTCAATCAGTCTTTAATATTATGCATTTGTTCTTATCTTTATAATGGCTCTCCTCTCCACTGTGAAACCCTCTCTCCTCTCCGCTGCGTAATGGACCATAAACCGAACTGTGAGAAAAGAGAGTAAATAATTTAAGCTCGCCGCGTTCGCCATAGAGCACCGTTGTATTATGGATTGACGTAACCAGACATTACAAATTACCACATTAGAGAAGGGAGGATGGGAAGAAATCACTTAGCGGAGACAGGTACAAGAACTAAGCATTACGAAGGGGGAGCTAGCGTGCAGGCAATTGGGCACAAGTTGTGTGAGAATAGTTGTGCAGATGTTTATTACGCTATTATCTGATTGATGTTATAATGTTGTTTTCTCATCACAAACATACCTGGAGTTGTGTATTGTTTCATTCGCACATGTTTAACGCCCAAATCCTGCATATTTAGATTTAGTCCTTCTCTCAAACGGACACTCTGAGGTGTTATGACATGACTTAAAGCTCAAAAGAATCCAGTTTGTGTAATAAATCCTTGAAACTACTTTTTAGTAAGGTTGCATATGCCGTTTAAGTGCATGTTTTAGCTGTAGTCGGAGCATTATGGAGGTAGTGTAGGCGTGGGCACAAGCTATTAGCAAATGGAGCAGTGCATGTTACTTATGGCGTGAGAATAGTTGTATAGATCTTTAAATGACTTTATAATAATGGTAAGGGTTGCATGTGCCGTTTAAGTGCGTGTTTTAGCTATAGTGGAAGTGCTTTAGCAAGGTAGGAAGTGGAATATAGCATTAAGGGAGTTAGCGTGTCGGTAACTGGGCACAAGCTACCAGCAAATGAAGCCATGCAAGCCAATATGGTGTGAGAATAGTCATATAGATCTTTTTTTTTATTTTATCATTCACATTTTATTAGTTTTTTAAATGTACAAAAACACAACAACAAGCAAACAGTGAGTAACAATAACATGAACCTTCAGTGGGAAGAAGTCCATATTCACAATCAAAGTCTGGTCTTACAGCTGCTATGTACCTTAACCATTTAGACCAATATTCTTCAAATAAATCAGTTTGTAATTTCAGTGTATAAGTTATTCTTTCCATTGTGAAAATCTTGTAGATCAGGTCAACCCATTCATCAATAGTGGGAGTGTCTTTCAGTAGCCATTTGCAGGTTATACATTTCCTTGCAGCAACTAACAAAATTTTAAACAGATAAGAGTCAGCTTTCAAAAGGTGTATTTCTCTCAGATCACCCAAATACATGGTTTTAAAATTTAAATTAATTTTCTTTTTAAATACTGCTTCCAGGACCTTATGTATTTCTTTCCAAAATGGAGCTATATGTGTGCATTCCCAAAAGATATGATAATGACCCGCCTGCGCTTGACCACATAACCTCCAACAATCTGTTTGGGGCGAATATCTAGATTTTTGAGCTGGTGTACAGAAATAACGAATCACATTTTTCCAACTAAACTCCCTCCATGAAGGAGCGTTTGTAACAGACCACTGTTGCTTGCAAATCATTTCCCAATCTTCTGTGGTTAAGGAGAGATTACCCTCCATTTCCCATCTTGTTTTAATGTGTGTTGAATCATGTGCTTTACAATTTTGTATACAGGTGTATATTTTTTAAATCATCTTTTGGTATGGGAGATCTTTATATGCACAAATTTCAAGAATTTCACCTTTAGTAAAATTTGGTTGTTTAAATTTCTTGGTAACAAAATCTCTGTTCTGCAGTTATCTAAAGTGATCTTGAGAAGTCAATCCGAATTTATCTTTAAGATCCTGGAAGCTCAGTCATATAGATCTTTAAACTAAACTACTTTTTATAAAGGTTGTGTGTGCCTTTTAAAGCCTGCACCTGATTTTTACATTATGCATTGTGTGGTAATTCTCCTTAGCATTTCCTTAAAGGTCCAGTGTAGGATTCGTGGCGCATAGGTGGATGGTGGCTATTGCAATTCCTGTTCTAGCTACGGCAGACCTCAAGGGTTACCCGTGCGCACCGTAATGCGGACAGCTCACGTACCCGCGCACCGCTACTGTATAAATAAAACGCAGTCCCATACACTGTTTTTTTTTTTTTTTCTTTCCGCATGAGAGCACACATTCCCGATCGTGTACCATGACAATCTACACATCAAATGAAACCTTACAGTCTCATCTTTTTGACTATGCAATTCATTTCCCGGCACAACAATCACTCCCGCACATGGGGCTTTTATACGGAAAAGCACAAAACGAGGTTTGTTTGCTTACCTTTGAAGGCTCTGGACAGGTCAAACTCAATATTTCACCATAAACTTGGTCTCAATCTGTCCGTAAGGATCCAGCGAATAAAATCCAGTAAAACGATTTAGTCCAAAACACGTGTTAGATCCATTACAACGTGTGATCCGGCAACATGCTTGTCGTTGTTTATCCAAACGCGTAGTATCTCGTGTGAAAACCACGGGCAGTGCCGAAGGCGGAGCCCAAATGTCCTTCTGCGGCTCTCGTAATCAAAATGGCTGCCTCTATATGGGGAAGATCCCCCTTTTATGCAGGTATATCTAAGTCCAACAGAATATTCTGATTTCATGATGGAAGTGAAAAGGCTTGGAAATCACTGTATTTTTGAATGGGTATCTTCAATTTCGGTAATTAACGGGTAAAAATCTTACACACTGTCCCTTTAAGTAATAATCATAAACCAGGGGTGTCCAAGCTATGGCCCAGGGGTCAAATCCAGCCATCTGACCAATTTTTGGTCAATAACAACTCATTATATTATGATACAGACTTAAATTTGCATTCTAGGTGTTGTGGCTCTATCTGAAAGTGTCACTGTACTCACCAGCTCTACAGCCCTCCACTATGAATATGTATCAATTTATTTAATGATTAAAAATAAAAAAGATGACACATCATTTGAAATAGATGGGATACAGATTAAAAAAGTAAGTAAAACTAAATTTTTAGGAGTCATGATTGATGAAGGTCTAAACTGGAGGTCTCATATAAATTACACTAAAAGCAAAATATCCAAAGCAATTGCTGTTGTTTTGTTGCATAAAGTAAAGTTCTCACTAAAGAGTGCAGCATTATTAACCTTGTATAACTTATAATCGCATAATTGGGGGTCAACATGTAAAACTTACCTACTACAACCATTATTTATTTTTCAGAAAAGGTATTTGAGAATTATCATAAACAGTCATTATAAAGAGCCATCAAACCCATTATTTGTTAAGCGTAAAGTGTTGAAAATGGGTGACATTGTTGAATTAAGTATCCTCAAAGTCATGTACAAAGCAAAGTGCAGAGTGTTACCTGTAAATATTCAAAGACTGTTGAGATGAGAATAAGCCACTTCAATTTAAAAGGAACCGACATGTTTAAAAAAAAAAAAAAAATTGATTCAGAACCGAGGTTATGGAGCGAAGCGTCACAGTGAATAATCTTGACAAAGAAATCAAAGAATCAACTACAATAATGGCATTTTAAAAATACATAAAATCCAGTGTAATGTGTAGGTATGAAAAAGAAAACTAAATTGTTGTGCTTAAAAATGAAGCTTTCTGTTTACAGTTGATTAATAATTGTGATTGAAATGGAATGTATTGATGAAATGTTTTATCGATGTTATTGTACTGTCTGGAAAAGGGAAGAGGGGCAGATAACATAAGATTACTCTTCTTTCTGCTCCTTTCATTCAATATTTTGTATTGCTATCACACTGATGATGTCTTTTTATACTTTATGAATGAAATAAACAAACAAACAAACAAACAAAAAAAATGTTTGTATATGCGACCCTGGATGGAAAAAGTTTGGACACTCCTGTCATAGACTATATAAAGAAGTGAGTGTGACATCACCCATAGTTGTGTGCAGAATCCCTCAGTCGTCCAGGTAGAATCCATGGCAAAAGGAGAAATTTCATTTGTCAACTGGACAAAAGTTTATTTCAGTTCAGTTCAGAACTGAAGAAGCAGCTTGGATGAGCTGTGAAACGTATTCGACCGTATTTGTCCAGTTGACAAATTGAATTTCTCCTTTTGCCATCACCCATAGTGTTCAACTTCGACCCAATGAACCCGTATCGACCCGAGCAGTTAGAGCGGCTAATCTGGAGCTGCCCGTATCATAGCAACCAAAAAGCCAATCAGGAACAAGAAAACTGTCAGTGAAACCTGTTCCTAATGCTAACGGGAGTGACCTTGGAGAAAGATGTCACCTGATGGTCTGTTATTAATGTTAATATAGTGATTTAGGGATGAAATAAAATGCCAGGATCATGTAGAGCAAGTTAATATGAACATTTTAACACCAAAAACTCTGACAGCTGCAGTTACAGAGAGAAGGGCCATATTTTTCCAGTAGAAAGTGAAATGGAGCCAGAGTCGATATAGCCGAAGCACGCCCATGCTCATTTGTCATTTGGAATTTGGCGGCTATTGGGCTAACTGTGTCCATTTATATACAGTCTATAGTGATATCTAGTACAGAAGCTATTGACCGACTCACCTTTTTTGTCTAATCAGGCACATTGTTACTAAGAATTATGGAAAATGAACTTCCTGACATTACCCCAGGCAGCTGTTTGTGTCATTGTGCAATATCACAGGGGCAGAAAGGAAAGTGGTCTGGACTAAAAGTTCAAATTTACACTGCAAATTTCTCTGATCTGGCCACGATTTTAAAACGTGTATCAGGTTTTCATTTTGTTTTCCCCCGCTGGAAGCGCAGCTCTGCACCGCTGTCTGCACCGCTGTCTGCACCGCTGTCTGCACCGCTGTCTGCACCGCTGTCTGCACCGCTGTCTGCACCGCTGTCTGCACCGCTGTCTGCACCGCTGTCTGCACCGCTGTCTGCACCGCTGTCTGCTCGCTTCCGTGTTTAACACAGGAAGACAGATGGGAGACTTTGCAATGAAAAAAAGCATATTTACACAGAAAATAAAATTAAACCACTGGTATTTCAGAGGTCCAGAGGGTCGGGTAAGGGACTTGCGAGCCTAGAAACACTCGGACGTGCCTCCAGGCAAATAAAAAAACGCATTTCGCATTGTAGTGCATTCACAGTCCAAACTCTATGGGCGGGATATACAGGGACGCTGAGCGGAGACAGAGGGAGGGGCTGGAGCTGCATTTGCCGATCTGACGTCAAAAAGGTGCCTTGTCTGAACTCGCCCGTTTCAACACTGGTTTTGTGTAACGCAGAAAAGGACCGCAAATGCTCAGTTTAGACATTTCGCAACTTTTAGCCATGGGGAACATGGCTAAACAGGGTAGGGGAGCTCACATTAACGTTCAAAAACCTCAGAAAGTGAAAATTTCATGCCATGGGACCTTTAAAGATCTAAAATTCATTCCAGATACACAATATTACCATTTCTCTCAAACACTTCACAAATCTGTCTAAATGTGTGATAGTGAGCACTTCTGCTTTGCTGAGATAATCCCTCCCACCTCACAGGTGTGCCACATCAAGATGCTGATCTGACATTATGACCAGTGCACAGGTGTGCCTTATACTGCCCACAATAAAAGGCCACCCTGAAATCTGCATTTTTTTTTTTTTTTTTTGCTTTATTGGGGGTCTGGGGACTCAGAACCAGTCAGTATCTGGTGTGACCACCATTTGCCTCATGCAGTGCAACACATCATCTTCGCCTAGAGTTGATCAGATTGTCAATTGTGGCCTGTGGAATGTTGGTCCACTCCTCTTCAATGGCTGTGTGAAGTTGCTGGATTTTAGTGGGGGCTGGTACATGCTGTCGTATACGCCGGTCAAGCACATCCCAAACATGCTCAATGGGTGACATGTCCAGTGAGTATGCTGGCCATGCAAGAACTGGGACATTTTCAGCTTCCAAGAATTGTGTACAGATCCTTGCAACATGGGGCTGTGCATTATCTTGCTGAAACATGAGGTGATGTTCATGGATGTATGGCACAACAATGGGCCTCAGGATCTCATCACGGTATCTCTGTGCATTCAAAATGCCATCAATAAAATGCACCTGTGTTCTTCGTCCATACAGATGCCTGCCCATACCATAACCCCACCACCACCATGGGCCGCTCGACCCACAACATTGACATCAGCAAAGCGCTCACCCACACGACGCCACACACGCTGTCTGCCATCTGCCCTGAACAATGTAAACCGAGATTCATCCATGAAGAGAACACCTCTCCAACGTGCCAGACGCCATCGAATGTGAGCATTTGCCCACTCAAGTCTGTTACGGCGACGATCTGGAGTCAGGTTAAGACCCCAATGAGGACGACGAGCATGCAGTTGAGCTTCCCTGAGACGGTTTCTAACAGTTTGTACAGAAATTGTTTGGTTATGCAAACCAATTGTTTCAGCAGCTGTCTGAGTGGCTGGTCTCAGACGATCTTGGAGGTGAATCTGCTGGATGTGGAGGTCCTGGGCTGGTGTGGTTACACGTGGTCTGTGGTTGTGAGGCCGGTTGGATTTACTGACATATTCTCTGAAACACCTTTGGAGACGGCTTATGGTGGAGAAATGAACATTCAATGCACGAGCAACAGATCTGGTTGACATTCCTGCTGTCAGCATGCCAATTGCATGCTCCCTCAATGCTTGTGACATCTGTGGCATTTTGCTGTGAGACAAAACTGCACATTTCAGAGTGGCCTTTTATTGTGGGCAGTCTAAGGCACACCTGTGCACTAATGATGTCAGATCAGCATCTTGATGTGGCACACCTGTGAGGTGGGATGGATTATCTCAGCAAAGCAGAAGTGCTCACTATCACACATTTAGACAGATTTGTGAACAATGTTTGAGAGAAATGGTAATATTGTGTATCTGGAATGAATTTTAGATCTTTAAGTCCATCTCATGAAAAATGGGAGCAAAAACAAAAGTGTTGCGTTTATATTTTTGTTGAGTGTACTTACTAGTTCTGAGACTGCTTAATTCTAGTCTAGAGGTGGTTTATTTTAAGAGAACTTAAAAAGTGAAATTATCTTGCTGCATGGACAGATAATTTCACTGCTTTTAAGACATTTTCTGATCGATTTAAGTGTTTATATCTTAAATTCTGGCCAAGCTTTTTTGTGGTGAAAACATTTTCATGGTACAAGCCCTTAAAAGGTGCACTGCGTAACTTTTCTGCTGGGGGTCCATTACCTGTTTCTATGGATATGTAATGTCACTGCTCTGCCTGGAATGTTCCACAGTATGACATTAAAGACCTCTTCTTTATTTTTTATTAAGTTACAGGTGGTTTTATAGCTCAAAAATACCTAGAGCGGGGTCGCCTCTCTGCAGATCTGACCTGTAACTTGGTATGGTTTGGTCTCCATGAAGATAGAAAGGTTTAATGCCATACTGTGAAACATTCCAGAAAAGTTAGACAATGCATCTTTCTTTAAGTGTGCCATATTTGAAATCTTTTTGTGAGGTAAGAAGTAGAAGCAAATGTTCCAGATAGGACTGTTGGATGTGGTCGTGAGGTCTGAGCAGATGCGATTAGGGGAGAAGCAAGGTGTGGCGTTTACAAGCACGATTTAGCCCAGATCTGTACTTAGAATTAGATTTCAGTGCAGTTAAGTGACTGAGAGTGCATTAAAGGGTGTACAGAACAAGAGCTCCTGTACTTAAGCAGTCCATTTGGGTCAGAAACAAGGGGAAATGGGAAAGAGGAGAAGAAAAGAAAGAAGAGAGGTGTAATCAAGTGCAAACAAGAACATGATGCCAGAGGAAGTACATGTTTTTGTGGTCTTTGGTTAGATCAGTCAACTCATAATCTTGTAGAATGTTGTCTGTGAACAATTAAGGTGCAATATGGAACATTTCTGGTATCTTTTTACAGCTTTGTCTGTTTTTAATCTTTTCTAACTTGAATTATACAGCTCTGGAAAAAAATAAGAGACCACTGCAAAATGATCAGTTTTTCTGATTTTATTACTTATAGGTATGTGTTTGGGCAAAAGGAACATTTTTGTTTGAGTCTATAAACTACTGACAACGTTTCCCCCAAATTTCAAATAAAAATATTGTCGTTTAGAGCATTTATTTGCAGAAAATGACAAATGGTCAAAATAAAAAAAAAAGATACATGTTTTCAGACCTCAAACAATGCAAAGAAACAAGATCAAATTCATTTTAAAACAACATAATACTAATGTTTACACTTAAGAAGAGTTCAGAAATCAATATTTGGTGCAATAACCCTTATTTTTAATCACAGCTTTCATGCATCTTGGCATGCTCTCCACAAGTCTTTCACATTGTTCTTGGGTGACTTTATTCCACTCCTGGTGCAAGAACTGAAGTAGCTCAGCTTTGTGTTTGTGTTGGAATTCAACAGATGCTGGAATGGAATGGCTGTAATACATGTAGAGATGCTGATTTTCAGAAAAAAAATGCAGTGGTCTCTTTTTTTTTTTTTCCAGAGCTGTATGGGCTACTTCTAAAAATCTGAAAACGTGCATTCTCCCTGGTAGCACGGTGATTGAGTGGCTAGCACTCATGCTTCACAGCAAGAAGGTCTGAGGTTCCATCCCCACGGCACCCAAGTCTTTCTGTGTGGAGATCGCATGTTCTTCCTGTGTCTGGGCGTCCTCTGGGCAAAACTCAAAACATGCATCACAATGGTAGTTCTGACTAAGCCTCGCAACAAGATCACGGAGATGGGACCTGATGAGGTGCCCCATTGGCACTGAAAGATGGGTCAAATGCAGAGGAGAAACTTCCCTACAGGGACAAGTGAACCATAAACCTGCACTGCAAATTTCTCTGATCTGGCCAAGATTTTAAAACTTATATCAGGTTATTAGGGCCCGAGCACCGAAGGTGCGTAGGACCCTATTGTTGTTGCTTCGTTTCCGTATTATTATACATATTATTATAACACGCTCGGGCCATTTTGAGCATGTTCCCATGCTTGAAAACTAATGTAACTTTGCACGGGCATCACAAAGTGCGGCCAGTACGACCACAAAAAAACCCGGCCCCCGATGGGGCCCAGAAGCTCACTAGCGCCCCCTAACGCAATTTAAGTCGGGGCTGGCATACCGTTTAAGATAGCCGCATGAAATTTGATATGGATGTGTATCTCAGTAAGACAAACAAAAAAGTCCATACAAAGGTAGGGCCACGCCCCACAGGAAGTGAGATAATTGGGCTTTTGTGTGATTTTGTGTGATTTGAATTAGGGCTGCAACAACTAATCGATTAAATCGATTAAAATCGATTATTAAAATAGTTGGCAACTAATTTAGTAGTCGATTAGTTGAGTCTGCGTTGTTATAGACAACTGATATAAGTACAGTTGCGGCAGGAAACAAACCAAAACCACGGTGACACTGACTTGGATGGCTGGATCATACAGTATACTGATCTATGGGTTGGATGCCGAGCGTCATCAAAAAAGAAGAGCACCAATGTTGAGCCTTCTTTAGTTGACTAGTTTACGTGACGAAGTCCAAACGGGAGAATCGTTTAAAAAAAAATGCACACGTGAGAAATGGCGGAGGTGAATGCAGACGGTAATGTTGCAGCAGGAGAGGCCAATGTTAGCAGAGACAAACATGTACGACCCAAGTCGTCAAAAGTATGGGAGCACTTTATATTAACACCTTCAAAGAACAGTGTTAGATGCAAAATGTGCACAGCTGATCTGGCATGGCATGGCAGCACAACATCACTGCGTGAGCACCTGAAGAGAAAGCACGTTGGAGCCATGGATGAAGGAGATTCTCGGTAAGTTCATGTTAATGGTGTTAGCTAGTTAGCACATATTAGCCGCGATTTGCGGCTAATATGTGCTAACTAGCGATTGTTCCGCGATTGCATTGGAACAATGTGTTTCTAAGCTAACACCAGTTAAGGACGCATGTTATTAATTCTTTGTCGAAATAGTGAATAATTGACATCATATGCAATTGTGAATAGTGATGCAGCTCACAGAAATACTTTCCCCTCATTTTATTACTTGTTACTAGTTAAGGTTTAGCATATATTAAGATGCCCGGTGACACTACCTCTTATGAGAATAGAACTGTCCGTTTTTAGTCATTGTACAGTTGAATTACATTGCCGTTGTGTTATGTATTACTCACATCCGTAGTTTTTAATCCTGTACGCTTTATTCACCCAATATCTATGAATGTTAAGATGGTTTGATAAACGTTTTCAAATATATGTTTATTACTCGGAGGTCACGTCTGACACAGCAGTAGTCAATTAGTTTGAGAGTTCCAATTGAACATATCCTTCATGGCTGAAACTTGGCAATATCTGGTCAAATATATAAATAGTGCAGTAATTGCACTTAGGTTTGCATCTAATTTAATTTTTCCTCATCTGCAGTAACAACATGTATGTTTCAGTTAATGTGCTTTACTGTACTGATACTATGCTGTCTCTCTCACCTCAGGAAAAAACAGCCCAGCATTGGTGACTACGTTTCAAGGAGGATCTGCACGCCACAGCAAGCAGCTGGTCTCACTGACAGCATTCTCAACATGCTGGTATCAGACATGAGGCCACTATCAATGGTGGAGGATGGTGGATTCAGAACAATGATAAACACCTTCCACCCTGGTTACACACTTCCCTCAAGGACCCATTTTACCAGACTAATGGAAAAGAAGTACCAGGAGACATTCCAGGCTGTGAAGGGTGCCATAGAGGCCACCAACAGCAAAATTGCTCTCACCACTGATATCTGGACAAGTGTAGCCGTTGATGCCTATCTTGGCGTCACATGCCACTTCATAGGAGATGACTGGGATATGAAGTCGGTCTGCCTTACCACTCTGCCACTAGAGGACAGACATACAGCATCAAACATTGTGGAGTGGTTGGAGGAGGTAGTAGCCAGATTTAAAATTCCTCTTAGCAAGGTCATCGCCATTGTCCATGACAATGGTGCCAACATTGTGGCTGCAGCAAAAACACTGGAGGAGAAGCATGGGTGGTCCTCTGTCCGCTGCACTGGCCACACATTGCAACTGGTCATTAATACTGCATTGAAGCAGTCTGCCATTGATAAAGCAGTCGGTGCTTCCAGATGTCTCGTGGAACACTTTAAAAAAAGCGAGCTAGCATCCAACAAGCTACGACAAAAGCAAAAACAAATGGGTACACCTGAGCACAAACTAATACAAGATGTCAGTACACGATGGAACAGCACATACTACATGGTTAGCCGACTGCTTGAGCAAAGGTGGCCTGTAACCGCAACGCTGTCTGACTCCACTGTCACACAGAGAGATAAACGGTACCTTGACTTGAAAGTTGACCAGTGGGGTCTGCTTGAAGAGCTTTGCACAGCCCTGAAACCATTTGAATGTGCCACTGTGTTTTTAAGTGGGGACAAATATACCACAATCTCTGCAGTGCCTCCACTTGTGCAGGGGCTAGTTAAGTCCACCCAGAGTGCTGCATTTGAGACAACAGCAATGCAGGCTTTCCAAATGACTGCTAAAGAGCAGCTTCAACAACGATGGAAAAACGACACTACATTCTCAGAGACAACACCAAGCACAGTCATCCTCTCCTCTGCACTAGACCCTAGGTTCAGAAAGTTAAAGTTCCTGGCTTCTGAACAGGTCTTTAATGTGCAAAACAAAATACAAACATATGCACTCAGAGTACGTCAGGACATGCATGTGCATGACAATGTCCATGAGGAAGCCAGTTGCTCCTCAACCATTACTGAACCTGCTTCAGGATCTACAACGCTTGATTCATTGTTTGATTCTGGAACCAGCAGTGAAGAAGAGCAGAGAGAAGTGGAAGCAGAAGATCTTCAAAGCCAAGTTAGGAATGAAGTTCTCTCATACTTTGGGGAGAAGCCCCTTGCCAAGGAAGAGAATCCATTACATTGGTGGAAGGCCAATGAGTATAGATATCCCACCTTGGCTAGGTTAGCAAAAACTTACTTGTGCATCCCTTGCACCTCAACACCATCAGAGCGACTCTTCTCAGCTGCAGGCAATATAGCTTCAAGGAAGAGAGCCAGTCTCAGCCCAGAGCATCTGGACATGTTAACGTTTCTGCATTGCAATGCAAAGTTTGTGAGTAAGTGCAAGTGAGTTTATTAATGTTGAACCAGTCCTCTATGGTCTATGAATCATATGTTAAACAGAAAAAAAGTCTTTAAATAATAAATAATTGTTGTTCAGCTCATTTCAATCTGAAGACTTAAATATTCTTTTTCCTGGTTGCACTGGGGGGGGGGGGGAAGAAAAATGCTGGTTGCCCTTGATTACAAATTTTATTTTATAGTGTTTTTTTTATTATATTTAATTTTTTATTTTATTTTGTGTTTTTGTTTTCACTGATTCTGCTGCTGAACTTTATTTTTATACTGGTAATATATTCTTTTTTCTGAGTTGCGGGAAAGCAGCCTTTGTACGAATACATTTCTCCACTGCCATGCAAAGTTTGTGAGTGCAAGTGAGTTTATTACTGTTGAACCACTCCATGGCTTATTGAGTCATGAAGAGTATTTGTTTAAGTAAGAGTATTTGTATTAAAAATGCTGGAAATCAAATGTTTTTTTTTTTCCTTTTTATCCGATTAATAATCGATTAGTCGAAAAAATAATCGTCAGATTAATCGATTATGAAAATAATCGTTAGTTGCAGCCCTAATTTGAATGGAATTTGAAATATTCTACCTGAACCGTATCTCAGATGGACGTAATTTTTGGTGTACATGAGCTCAACACCATGGAGATGTTAAATTGCGAAGGAATTTCAAACGTGATGTAATATGATTCATAAAGTTAGGTATTTGATTAAATGTACCCAAACAAACAGGAAATGGGTCACAAATCCATTTTGCAGTAGTTCTCTGGACTAAAGCTTCAAAGGGTAATGTATATGAGGACTACCAACATTTTTATGTAAAATAACTGGCAGTCTGACCTAGCGCCCCCATGTAGTAGGCAAGTGAACTGTCAGAAAATGTATAGCTATTGAGCGCTTTAACACAAAGGGGATCGTGGGTGGCATACCATTTCAGCCAGACACACGAAAGTTGGTATGGGTGTGTATCTCACTAAGATGAACAAAATTGTAATTACAATGTCATGGCCACGCCCAACAGGAAGTGAGATAAGAAGAGTTGTATTGCGATTTTGTGTGATATGACATACAATGGATTTTAAAACACTCCTCCTACACTGTACATCAGATGGGCGTAAATTTTGGTGTACATGAGCTCAAGACATTGGAGATGTTAAATTGCGAAGGCATTTTTGATATCTTGTAAGATGACAAAATGGCGGCCTGATGAATTTTGCTACCATTTGAAAGTGCCAAATTCAATAGGAGGTGTGTCACCACTTCATTTAGCAGGGGTTTAAAAGCCTGGAACCCCATAGGCTTATGTATATTGTGACTATGAACATTTTCAAGCAAATTAAACAGTAGTTTTGCATAGCACCACCATATGGTAGGCAAGTGAACTGCAAGAAAATACAGTAGCTTAGCCCCCTAAACGCAAAGTGGGTCACGGTTAGCATACCACTTGAGCCAACCACACGAAATTTGGTATAGCCTTGTATATGATGAAGAGAAACATTTTTATGCAAATGAACTGCCCGTATGTCATAGCGCCACCATATGGTAGACAAGGGAACTGTAAAAAAATGCACTGAAGCTGCTACTGTGCTTTAGATTGGCATGACATCTTGTGCGGCTGAAAATACTTTGTATTGCTGGCATGGAGCATGCCCCCACCCCCATAGGCCGCAGGTGTGAGGGCCCGACAACGCCGCTTGCGGCTTTAATTCATCTTGTTTTCCGATTTTTTTATCTACTTACTAGTTCAGAGACTGCTTAATTCTAGTCTAGAGGTAGTTTATTTTAAGATAACTTGTCAAGTAAAATTATCTTGCTGCATGGACAGATAATTTCACTACTTTTAAGTCATTTTCTGATAGTTTTAAGTGTTTATCTTAAATTTTGGCCAAGCTTTTCTGCAGTGTGTGAGAACTCCATATGTGACCCGTAACTTGAACATATGCTTATCTTTAGATTTGATGTCATCATTTCAGATGGAGGCCAGGGTCAAGATATTTCCAGATGATTCACTGTTTTTTAAAGAAATAACCAAATAGAAAGTCCACATCTTCAAGGCATCTCGTCTTATTTGTTTTTCTATTTTGCCACCACTTTTTTGTAAGTGGATAGGCCCAGTAATCACAGTGGTATTAATCAGAAACCAGGTAAAAATTAGCTATTTGACAGTTAAAAGGCAAATTGTACCATAGAACTCAATTTTAAACTGTGGTCTCCTTAGAGTATTTTATCATGTGAATCCAACCTATTAATATTCCCTACTTTGCATTCACTAGTTAGCATTTAGCATCAGCTAGTACACCATTTGTTCTCCGTAAGTGCCACTCACCTGACAGACATTTTGAGAGGACTGCATTCTTCCAGCTAATCCCACAATGTCTCCACTTTTCTTGACAGTAGCCGTGTACATGAAAGCTCCACCACATCTCCTGCTCAACGCCCAGATAAAGAAGTCATTAAAATGGAGGGACAGTTGAATAGCGGATGAGGGGGGGTGGGCAGCTCGCACGCTCAATACCTCTTTTGTGTCTCTGCCTTGCCTTCATTGGAGAATACGTTAATCACAGTGCGAGTTAAATTGAATATGAAAGATAAGCTGAGCAGACAGGAGCCTGGCAGGAGAAAGGAGGGAGGGGGGTAAGTGTTGGTAATGTTTTGTGTTTTCGCTTGTGTCATATCTCGGGGGGTGGGGGGTGGGAGAGGCGAGGAGTCGGACAAATAGAAGTCTCAGGGATTATGGTAATCCGCGTAAAGTGTATAACTGCGGGATTATCAGCACTTTGCTTGGCAGGCCCACTCCAGAGGTGTGTAGGATGGACGGAGGGGGAGAGAGGGAGAGAGGGAGAGAGCGATGGGGTGAAGGAGAGAGAGAGGGATGGGGCAAGGAAAGAGATGATGAGGTGAGAGAGAGATGACAGAAGGGGGGCCGAGACACAAAGAGACAGAAACAGGGATAGGGTGAAAGAGAGAGAGAGAGGTGGGGGATGAGCGAGAGAGATGATGGGGTGAAAGAGAGAGAGAGATGATGGGGAGAAAAAGAGATGATGGTATGAGGGAGGGAGAGAGACTGATTTGGCGAGAGAGAGAGATGATAGGGAAATAGCGAGAGACAGACAGACAGAAATGGGGTGAGGGAGAGAGACAGATTTGGTGAGAGTGAGAGATGATAGGATGATGGGGAAAGAGACACAGACAAAGAGATGGGGTGAGGGAGAGAGAGAATTGTTGGGGTAAGGGAGAGAGAGATTTGGTGAGAGAGAGATGATACGGAAAGAGAGAGAGAGACAGAGATGGGGTGAGGGAGAGAGGTGAGGGATGGGGTTAGAGAGAGAGAGATGATGGGGAGAAAAAGATGATGGTGTGAGGGAGAGAGACGGATTTGGTGAGAGAGAGAGAAAGAGAAAGATGATGATGGGGGAAAAAGATGATGGTGTGAGGGAGGGAGAGAGTGGATGGGGTAAGGGAGAGAGAGAGACTGATTTGGTGAGAAGGAGAGCGATGATAGGGAAAGAGACAGATGGGGTGAGGGAGAGAGGTGAGGGATGGGGTTAGAGAGAGAGATGATGGGGAAAAAGAGATGACGGTGTGAGGGAGAGAGAGAGAGTTGATGGGGTGAGGCAGAGAGAGACTAATTTGGTGAGAGAGATGATGGGAAGAAAAAGAGATGATGGGATGAGGGAGGGAGAGTAGATGGGGTAAGGGAGAGAGAGATAGATTTGGTGAGACAGAGATGATGGGGAAGGAAACACAGAGATGGGGTGAGGGAGAGAGAGAGACAGATTTAGTGAGGCGGAGATGATGGGGAAAGAGACAAAGATGGGGTGAGAGAAAGAGAGAGAGATGATGGTGTGAGGGAAGGAGAGAGAGTAGATGGGATGATGGAGAGACAGATGTGGTGAGAGAGAGATGATGGGGAAGGAGAGACAGAGATGGAGTGAGGGAGAGAGAGAGAGACAGATTTAGTGAGGCGGAGATGATGGGGAAAGAGACAGAAAGATGGGGTGAGAGAAAGAGAGAGAGATGATGGTGGGAGAGAGAGTAGATGGGATGATGGAGAGACAGATGTGGTGAGAGATGATGGGGAAAGAGACACAAAGAGATAGGGGTGAGGGAGAAAGAGAGAAAGGGATGGGAAGAAATATGATGGTGTGAGGAAGGGAGAGAGAGTAGATGGGGTAAGGGAGAAAGAAATGGATTTGGTGAGAGAGAAAGATGATGGGGAAAGACACAAAGAGAAAGAGATGGGGTGAGGGAGAGAGAGAGATGATGGTGTGAAGGAGGGAGAGAGTAGATGTGGTGAGGGAGTGATAGATGTGGTGAGAGAGAGATGGGGAAAGAGACACAGTTCTCTGTGAGAGAGAGACAGATTTAGTGAGGCGGAGATGATGGGGAAAGAGACAGAAAGATGGGGTGAGAGAAAGAGAGAGAGATGATGGTGTGGAGGAGGGAGAGAGTAGATGTGGTGAGGGAGTGATAGATGTGGTGAGAGAGAGATGATGGGGAAAGAGACACAGAGAAAGATGGGGTTGAGGGAGAGAGAGAGAAAGGGATGGAGAAAAAATGATGGTGTGAGGAAGGGAGAGAGAGTAGATGGGGTAAGGGAGAAAGAAACGGATTTAGAGAGAGAGAGAGAGAGAGAGAGAGAGAGAGAGGATGGGGAAAGAGACACACAGAGAAACAGATGGGGGGTGAGGGAGAAAGAGAAAAGGATGGGAAGAAAGATGATGGTGTGAGGGAGGGAGAGAGAGACAGGGATGGGGAGGGAGAAAAAGATGATGGTGTGAGGGAGGGAGAGAGTTGATGGGATGATGGAGACAGACAGATGTGGGGAGAGAGGGAGATGATGGGGAAAGACAGATGGGGTGAAGGAGAGAGAGAGAGAGAGAGAGAGAGAGAGAGACGGGATGGCGAGAAAGAGAGATGGTGGTGTGAGGGAAGGAGTAGATAGATGAGGTAAGAGAGAGAGAGAGAAAGAGATGATAGAGAGATGATGGGAGAGAGAAGAAGAAAAGATGAGGGAAAGGGGCTGAGAAAAAGACGGGGACGGTAGAAAGGTGTAAGTGAAAGAAGAGCTTTGATTTGGAGCTTTTGATGGAAGATTTGGAGCTGGATGCGATTTGTTCATGTGAAACTATAAACATGACAACAGCAACACGTATGAATCTCCTGTGATCCTTCAAAAAGATTTAAGCTTTAATCCGCAAATCAAAACGTGTAAAATGTTGAACAATGAGCGTACAGGTACATACAGATCATCACAGCCATGTTTAGAATTACAACTAGCAGAGCGTATACTCTATTTCCTCTATAGAAGACGATCGCATGTTAAATTAAATCTGCTTTCTGGGACTATTTCAAACCTAGATTTCTACCTTATCTCATTCCACCAATGGTTTTCAATACATGCTACATACAAGCTCCTTCTCATTCATAATTTAGAGGCAGTTTTATCCATATTTTTGCTGCCCATTTGGTAATTTCTTGGTTAAAACTACTTAATTAGCAATAGTGGAACACAAAGTAAAAGTAGTAAAACATTGTGCCTAAGTTAAGTACAGATATCTATATTTTTTACTTAAGTACATTTTACAGTGGATATTTTTTACTTTACTTCGCTACTCTGAGAGCAAGTATCTGTTATGTACTTTCTACCTCAATGCATTTTTAGGACTGAAAAGTAAAAGTATTTTTTATGATTGTTGAAAAAGCTGGGGTAACACTGGTCTACAGCAAAATGGTTCTGGAACAAGTAGTGAAAGCTTTCTTGGTTTAGGTCACTAATAAAGAAAAAGTAAGTCAGAAGTGCTTATTGGCTATAGTTTCTAAGGTATTGGGTCAAAATAGGAAATTTATGCAAAATAAGGCAAAAACAGTATCCAGATCTATCTGAAAGCCTGTCTGCACATTCCAATACATTCATTTTAATATGTCTAGAGTTTTAACAGAAAATATTTTTTTATTTCACATAAGAGAGATGCCTCGAAATTGTGTGCACCTGATGTCACCTGATATTTCTTGGTTACTTCTTGATGGATAAAGAAGTGCAAGTTAAATATTTTCAATATATAAATATATAAATGTATATAATATATTTTTAAGCAAAAATGTCTGAATCTCTTGTATAAACAGATATGATTTTGATGTAAAAGAATATAATTAAATATCTTGAATACATTAGCTAAACAGGACTGTTATCAATTGATTTTCAGTTCATTTTATCAATATAAATGAGATTTTGCCACTTTTAACTCGGAAGCAGATCGAGTCCAAAAATTTGTAGACCAGTGTAATTACAGTTACAGGCATAAAACATCACTTAATTTAACAGTTAAAGGGACGGTGTGTAAGATTTTTACCCGTTAATTACAGAAATTGAAGATACCCATTCAAAAATACAGTGTTTTCCAAGCCTTTTCACTTCCATCATGAAATCAAAGTATTCTGTTGGACTTAGATATACCTGCATAAAAGGGGGATCTTCCCCATATAGAGGCAGCCATTTTATTACGAGAGCCGCAGAAGGACATTTGGGTTCCGCCTTCACATTTACATTATACAGTAGTTGTCAAAGGGCTCGTGGTTTTCACACAACGAGATGGTACGCGTTTGGATAAACAACGACAAGCATGTTGCCGGATCACACTTACTCCGCACATACATCGCAGGAGCAAGCACCTTCATCTAAGAGGAAAAGAAGAAGGACATAGTACCTACCGCGGCTGGGGCTTTGTTGCAGCGCGGGCCTGCACCCCGGGTTCACACCGACCTCCGCCCTCCGCGGTCTGGTTCCCGATTCCCCCCACCCGCGCACAGCACCGGGTGCGCTTCACATGTGTGCGCGATTCGTGCGCGGCTGCCGGAACCCACCTCCGGGTACGCCGAGCTGTCCGCGTGACCCTCGAGGTCTGCCGTAGCTAGGACAGGAATTGCAATACCCACCATCCACCAATGCGCCATCAATCCTACACACTGTCCCTTTAAGTGATTCTATATTAATAGTCCAAAACATTTCTAACAATTAAAGGGCCCATATTACACTACTTTCTGATTTATGTTATGATGTTGTTTCCTCATCAGAAACATACCTGGAATTGTGTTAACTTTAGTTTAGTTCTCAAACAGAAATCACTGTTCCACCTTATGATGTCATGTGGTAATACAGGAAGTGCTCAAATATGTTTTTAAACTCCATACACCTTCACTAGAATCATTTGGATAATTTCAGCCCTGGAAATTCTACTAGTGAATTAAGGCTACGTCCACACGACAACACTCCTGGATTTCTTTTTATGCGGGTTGAAAAAAATTCGCATCCACACACGTCTGATCAGTAAATATTCGCGTCCAGATGAAAACGGAGCGCTGAGTGAAAACGATGTAATACATATGCCACACCGATATGTGGTGCTGTAAACAGGAAACAGCCAGAGCCACCGGAAACACAATACTACAAAGAGCGCATGCGCATAAAGTCCTTTCTCTTCCGCAAACAAGCATCGCAACGTCATCGTTTTCCAAAAGCTGCGTTTTGCTCGAAGTTGGTGTTCTCTAATTTCTCCACTCTGGAACCCATTTTCAAAAAACACCATTTTCGCCCACCAAAAACGCCAGCGCCGTATGGACGAAAGGCCAAAACGAATAAAAACTTCTCCGTTTCCACCAAAAAACATTATCGCGTGGATGGGCCCAAAGATAAAAAGTAGCTGTCAAATTAAAAACTAACACTTCTTGACATCACAAGGGGGAACAGAACATTCTGAGCGTTGGAGATGTAGACGGACTAATAATAAATGCTTCCACAAACAAGCATGAATGAAACAATCCCAACTTCAGGTATGTTTTTGATGAGATAACAGAATTATAATGTGACTTAAAGCTCACAAGAGTCACTTAGGTGTAATATAGAATCTTTAAACCTCATCTTTAAAAACACCACTATAATTATGTTCCTCAAAATATGTTCTCCAAAAAAATGTATATAGATAAATAAAAATAATCTACGTTCTATATATAGCACATGCATCCTCCTTGTCTACAGTGAGTGAATCTGAGCCCAAACAGCTGGCGGAGTGACATTGCTCAGAAACATATCTAAATGAGCGTGTCTCTCATCGGAGCATCTCGTGTTCAATATTTCCACTAAAAACATTGTGTCTTTTATGCGCACCAGATGTTCAAATGGCCCGGAGTACAGAATCTACCATGCACAGTCTTGTAGGGAGATGTATAAGGAAGTGGAGGGGGTCACCGAGCAAATCACTGTCGGAATAGCGTTTTTGCGCAGTTAAATTATCATGTTTTTGTGGGTTTCTGGAGTAATAGAGTTTAAATTGTGTTTTTTTTTTTTCTTTCAGGGATACCACAGGCCAAACCACTACATTGCCACGCAAGGTAAGAAAATTCTAAATATTGAGCTTGTATTCAAACTGCTGTGGGAAATAGCATGGCAGATATAGTTCTATTTACTACAGTATATGTTGGCCGTATATGGGTGATTCTCCAACTATCAAAGAATTTGTGTCCCAGGGAGAAATAAAAACAAAAAAAACAAAAACACGTTTATCATTTTGTATTCATGTTTCACTTACTAGATACAAACACAAAATTACAAAAAATATATGATAGATAAATTACTATTTTTATTATATAAAATATGGTTTTATATTGCTATATGTCCTTTGTCCCTAACAGTAACTTCATTGACAAATGACACAGAAATTCCTTATTTTAATGAAAAATATCATGTGCTTGAAAGATATATTAGTATTTTCATAAAAAGAACACCTGTCCCTAGGGATCACTGTCATTTCCACCACAAAATGTAACTTTTAACTTTTTTTTTTAAACCTTTGTCTACTTGAACCACATCAGTTGTGATGTGACAGGAGCTCGTGTTAGCATAGCAGCGTTAGCTCCATGGAAGGAAGGGAAACAAGAACAAAATCAAGGTCAAGTTTTGCAAAACCAAGAGTAGGTTTATTGGTCGTCATTTCCAAACACCTCATATTTCCTTTGAATATACAAATAATGAGAAAAATACCATTTTATATTGTGAATTTTGAGTATATTTTATGCTAACTCTAAAACAGAGATTCGCATGCTAATGTGTCATGAGATTTTAAAAACATTGTCTAAACATTGTCATTTCCACAAGTCATTTCCATCACTTTATTTATTGTTATTGTTATTATTATTATTTATTTAATATTTATGTAATTTCATTACAACCACTATCAGTTAATGTTTCTTCACATTGTGATGAAGTAGAACAAATCAAAATATTTCTAAAAAATGTTGGATTTTCTGAAAAATGTCATGACCAAATTTGACTGTAGTTGGAGAATCACCCATATGTTGTAGAACACTGGGTACATGGTCAGTAAAAGTAGACAAAAAAGGTATACTTCCACATAAGAAGAAAGTGAAGTCTTTGGATAAAACTACAGAAGATACTTATGGAGAACAAAAGTTTGGACACTTTTTCCATGTATGCGTCTTAATTTTCACAATTCTTAGTAAGGGGATGATGAAAGGATGAGCAGAGTGAAGGGGATGATGAGAGGATGAGGAGGCTGAAGGGGATGATGAGATGAGGGACAATGACAACGAAATGTAGAAAGAAAAAGTAGAACAAAAATAGTACTGTATTTTAAATTTCACATTTTTAAAGTTTATGTAGTAAGATTTTGGATAAATATAATTAGAAGAAGAAAATCTCCTAGGAATTGATAATATACAGATTTATCTCATTTTGATGAAACTTTCAAAATAGAAAATCTACAAATATTAGACTGTTGTGGAATCTACAAGAATAAAACTGGAGAGTTGTCTTGAATCAGAGAGTTGATTTAATAAAGCAGTTGTGCGCACAATCACAATGACAGAGGCGTCTGTCCCTAGACTCGTGATCATGACAAAACATACAGAGTATGTATAAGTTAAGATATGACACATCCTTCTGAGGCTGGGTAATCAGCAGTAGAATATCAAGTTGAAAAACAAGTTGGGTCTGTTGGAGAGATATCACAGAGGTATACAACAGCAAGAGGTCTCTAAAGGCCCTCTTCACAGATAACTAAATCTAAAACTGATGGACAGAGACAACCTGGTGACAGTCTGCTGTAACTCAAGAGCTGTTGAAACCCCCATTTCATTAGGAATCACAAGACCAGCTTATACATGACCTATATATTCGATTATATTTTACATTTATTGTAAAGATTTCCATTACAGTTCCCCCTTTTGATAATAATAAAATCTTTTTTTTTATCTTAATCAACCAAACAACAAATTTTACATAAACACAGTTGAGAAATAGACACAGCTGTTTTTGTGGGTGATAGCACGCGAGAATTTGCTAAAGCTGAAAGCTAGGAATAATAATAATAATAATAATAATAATAATAATAATAATAATAATAATAATAATAATAATAATAATAATAATAATAATAATAAAAACATAATAATTTGAAATCAAAAACAAATCATATGAGTATAATGGAAAGTGTTAAAAGAACACTTATTAGGGGAACTTTAAAGGCACCAGTTAAAGGAAAAGTAACGTTATTTTACAATCTGAGCCTTCTTTCGGTAATAAAACAAGTCGTTTGACTCACCCATATCACGTTCGTGTCATTTGGAGCTGTTTGGAGAAAGTTATGTTGTAGCGTATCCGTTAGCATTTGTATTCGGGGCATTACTTTGCGGTCTCCAAATAACACAAACTTTAGCCCCCATGAATCCTTCCGCGGGTGTCTTAATGAAGATTTCGGCTCACGTCACAAGTGGCCTGTAATCCGAGATTTATCCATAGTTTTCAGCTTTGCGTTTCATGTTTGGGGCCCAGGCGCAGTCCGCGCATGCGCACTGGCGTCCTCATCTACTCGAAACTATGGCTAAATCTCGGATTACAGGCCACTTTTCCTTCAAACGAAATCTTTCATTAAGACATCGGGCTTCTATGATTTGAAAAGTGCTAAAGTTTGTGTTATTTGGACACCGCAAAGTAATGCCCCGAGCAAATGATACAGCACCATGTTAAGAATACGGGATCATTAGTAGAACAGAACGGCTCAACATAAGTTCTGCGATACAGCTCCAATTGACAGAAAAATGCTATGGGTGAGTAAAACTACTTGTTTTATTGCCGAAAGAAGGCTCAGATTGTAAAAAAATGTTAATTTGCCTTTAACAGCAGCATGTCGTCCATGTTCACACTTACTAAGTTTGAGTTTGCGCTGGTGAATGTATTCATCATCGTCAGAATCAGTAATATAGTCTGGATCTGGTATCGGGGCAGAAGTACTTTGCAAGTATGTGAACTGATTTATAGTTTAAAATTAATTTGATCTGTGCTGCTCTGATTGAGAGTGAATGTGCTTCTACTAAACAGTTTGTAGTTACATTGTTCCTGATTGTTCCTCCCCTTAACAAAAACAGAGGATCTTTTTAAAACCGTTCATGAATGTGGATGGCGCCTCGTGTAGGTGGGAGGGTGAACTTCCATGTGTGCTCGGTGAGGAGGAGGAAGTTGTACTAAACAAGTCTGCCATTGTTTGAATGTGTTTTGTGACATCTCAGGATTTTTCTAAATGATTCATAGGGTAAGTGTCAGTGTGATTTTTATGGTCATGAAGTTTGGTATAACTGTATATTATCACAGTTTACACCCTCTTATTTTGCTATTGCTTAATCTTTATTGAAAAGTGGTAGTACTCAGTTACATTTGAGTAAGTTATAAAGAAACTGCTTTCAGTAGAAGTTTTGTTTCGTCTTCCCTGTGAGTAAACCCCTTTGGATATAATGTTTTTTATTGTTTTTTTCTATTTTTTGTGTCTATCCTTTTGAAGATGCCAGCTTTTGTATATTATTACTTTAACTTTAAATGAAGTGCTGCAAACTTGTTACCTTTCGGTGAAATTTGCCTGTTTGACGTCAGAATAGGTAATTCACGTGAATTGTGTAGATCTGCAATAAAAAGTAAAATGGGGGTAGTTTGTATCGGACAACTCCAAATGGAGCATGCATCAACAGCGCACTGATGCATGCACCACTCGTGTCTGCTCAGTTTGAGTTGCTCGCATTTGGCCCAATTCTGGTGCATGCTGTTTCTTAACGATTACATAACAATGATAATTATAGATGATTACAGCAACGTGTAATAAGACGTGAGATTCATTTGAATACTGGTGATGTGCGTGCATATTTAATAAGGTGCGTAGCTTCAATAACCGAGCTCGCTAAAAATGAGCTCAGACCTCCATAAGGTGTGGACTGTGTGTTTTTCAGGAGCCACTGTCCACACTGTCCCCACTGTCCCCACTGTTCCCACTGTCCACACTGTTCCCACTGTCCACACTGTCCCCACTGTTCCCACTGTCCACACTGTCCTCACTGTCCACACTGTCCCCACTGTTCCCACTGTCCACACTGTCCTCACTGTTCCCACTGTCCACAATGTCCTCACTGTCCACACTGTCCCCACTGTTCCCACTGTCCACACTGTCCTCACTGTCCACACTGTCCTCACTGTCCACACTGTCCTCACTGTTCCCACTGTCCACAATGTCCTCACTGTCCACACTGTCCACACTGTCCTCACTGTCCACACTGTCCCCACTGTTCCCACTGTCCACACTGTCCTCACTGTCCTCACTGTCCACAATGTCCTCACTGTCCACACTGTCCACACTGTTCCCACTGTCCACACTGTCCCCACTGTCCACACTGCAGTGTTATCAGCTTATAAGCAGTGAATATACTCAAGTAAAAACTAGATTCAAATAACTGACCAAACAGTAAAGGCTTAGGCTTTGTTCAAAGTCTCAAGTAGGCTAATAATACAATAGAAGAGTTCAAAAGCAATAGACTAGTAGTAGCCAAAATGGCTACTGGATTGTCTTTAGGCCTGTTCTGATTAAACTGGGCTCTATGGGACACCGGCTCATTCTTGAATGCACCAACAGTGTTGAGATCCCAGTAAATGGATTCTTCACAAGAGAATCCTCTTGTGAAGAGTTAGAACAGATATATTTTTTATTTACTGGGAAATAAAAACTTTACTTATACTTTGTAGTCTGAATATGGTTAACTTGCCTCTAAAATGCTCTAGAATGCAGCTAATTTTACAGATTTTGTTCAAAATTTCCCTCAAACCCATATTGACCCTTGTGTGTTAATATCGACTATAATGACATATGCACATGCATACACTTTTCTGGTCAAAAATAGAACTGCAGTAATGTGATATTGCAATATTAGTGACTGTAATTTGAACACAGCTGACGATTGATAACACACCACCGATGGACTGTCTCCTTTTTCACAATGCCCCAGTCTGCAGCCCTGTTAAAAGGGCTCATATTATGCCATTCCTGATCTACACTCACCGGCCACTTTATTAGGTACACCATGCTAGTAACAGGTTGGACCCCCTTTTGCCTTCAGAACTGCCTCAATTCTTTGTGGCATAGATTCAACAAGGTGCTGGAAGCATTCCTCAGAGATTTTAGTCCATATTGACATGATGGCATCACACAGTTGGCGCAGATTTGTCAGCTGCACATCCATGATGCGAATCTCCCGTTCCACCACATCCCAAAGATGCTCTATTGGATTGAGATCTGGTGACTGTGGAGGCCATTTGAGTACAGTGAACTCATTGTCATGTTCAAGAAACCAGTCTGAGATGATTCCAGCTTTATGACATGGCACATTATCCTGCTGAAAGTAGTATAATGTTGTTTCCTTATCATAAACATACGTGGACTTGTGTTTTGTTTCATTCACAACACACAATCCTTGCATATTTAGAGTCACATATACAGAAGTCACTGTATTTAAACCTTTGGATGAATTCAGCCTTGGAATTTATACTGAACTAAAAGTAAAAGGAGCTGTTAACTTAAAAACTACTGCTTCATGACATCACAAGGTAGAACAGAGCATTTTGAGGTTGGAGATGTAGACAGACTAATTGTAAAGGGTTACTGAGGGTTACAAGGGTTGGTTGTTTGAACAATTTATTATGTGCAAGTGTACTTAATGGGTTGCTGATGTATTTTTTTAGCCATTTTCTAGACATTTTAGTCATAGTAATTCAAACCGTTAAATAAACAAGTCAGCAACTTCTCAACTACTCAAATGATGAGTATAGTTGTTGTAATAGTAGTCATGATGTTTTTATTTTGTTTCATTCTTCTTTCTGATGTCACCTGTAAGCACTACCCTCTCTAAAACAGACTGGTGCCTATAGCTGACATGGACATCCTGTGGGCTCCTGACATGGGGCACATGTTACATATTAATGCCCAAACAGTGTGGTGGTACCAGTCCTGTGTGATTCTCTTGTGAATAATCCAATAGTTTTATTCTTTTTTTATATACTGGGAAGTAAAAACATAACCATATCCAGACAATAAGAAGAAGAAGTGACTTTATTGATCTCACACAGGAGAAATTCTTCTCTGCATTTAACCCATCCTGCTATTAGGAGCAGTGGGCAGCACATTACTGCGCCCAGGGACCATCTCCATGATCTTCTTGCTTCGGTTTGGTCAGGACCTCAGCTGGAGGATTTTACCTATGGTGCATGTTTTCGGTTGATGGGGGAAATCGGAGTGCCCGGTGGAAACCCACCCAGACAATGGGAAAACATGCAACTCCACACAGAAAGGCTCGGGCGACCTGGGGATCGAACCCAGATCCTTCTTGCTGTGAAGCGTGAGCCCTAGCCACTCAGCCACTACATAGTACAAGTTAACCTGTCTCTAAAATACTATAGAATTGCATAGATTTTGTTCAAAATTTCCCCCAAACCCATATTTGTGCCATATTGATGAGATACTTTATTGATCCAGAAGAAAATTCAAGTTTTTCGGTAGCAAACTGTTGCAGTTAATGTTGCTGCAACATTTCCACTGCGTGTCTCAGTGGCCTTTGTGTCTCAGTCAAAGGTCAAGGTGCAGTTTAACAGGAGGACTGGTCAGGTAGGGTCAGCAGATCTAAGATGGAGCCAAAATATTTATTTATTCAGCTGAAATTGTCATTATTTTTGTTTTCTCTGACATGCTTGCGGTCAATATGTCAACAATATGATATGCAATGTTAGTAGTTCATATTGTTTTACCTCTGTTTATTCAGTGTTGGGCAAGTTACTCAAAAACTGTAATGCACTACTTATTACTTGTTACTGTCATTTTAAAGTAATGCCTTACATTACAATATTACTCTAAATAAAAAGTAAGGCATTACACTACTTTTGCATTACTTTAGTTACTCTCGCCAAAATGACTGGAAATAAGGATTTGGCAATCTACAGTGCAAATCTCTCTGGTCGGGTCAACATCAGTTTCGGCTGCTTTGTTGGGGTTGTATCATTCCCTGTCCCATCCCCTCCTTTCCTGACTAATTTCGTGGTGCTATGGCACCTCTGCAAGTGCTTCGTCAAATTGCTTGCACTGCATTTCGACGTAGAAAGAGGTTTGGGATTCACACACAGTGTGCATTTAACTAAAATGTTCTTGGAGTCCTGTGAAAGTAGTGGGCGTATGCCCATCTTGAAAAGGAGCTAGCACTACCCGATTCTTCTGGTTCTGTCATCTTTTGTCAGTCTGCCAGTTCGAGACAAAGTAAAAGGAAATGGAATGGTCTTGCGCGGACTTTTATATCACTAGCTGATCTCACGGAACTTTGTATGAAATGTAATGTTCTGCGTGGACTTATCAGATTCAGTAGCTGATCTCGCGGTGATCTTTGTATGAAGAAAACGCAAAACCCACAAAAACAAAGCAGGTTAAAAATGCATTGTAATGTGCATTACTGGCATTGTAATGAGTAATATATTACCGATTTTCTTCCCTGTAATGAGTTACATTACTGCGTTACACCAAAAAGTAATGCATTACAGTAATTAATTACTTTTGTAACGAGTTACTCCCAACACTGTGTTTATTTGTATTGACCAAAACAAAATCCAACGATATGGAGCTGTCAGATTTGAAGGTGGCACTATTTTTTCACGGTTGGAGACGGAGGAGCACATGGTCTCTGTTGTTTACATACATTCAGACTTTGATGTGGCTCAAGTGTGCGTTTGGGGATTCGGTATCACTGCTCAGTACACACCAGCAGACAGCGCACCCCTCCTCTCCATACTTCCTTTGCTCTCTTCCTCTTTCACTCCCTCACCGCTACCCTTCCTTTCCAACTCACTCTCTCTCTCCCCTTTATCTCTGTCTCTCCCTTGCCTCCCTTCACTTCTTATATGCTCCGTCTTTCCTCCTCCTCTTTCTTCTTGTCTCTCTTACCTCTGCTTTCTCCAAGTCTCTTACTTTTCTCTATCCCCCCTTCTTTCTCGACTCTCTTGCTTCCCCTCACTTCTTATTCTCTCCTTCCTCTCTCCTCTTCGCTCTATCGCATACCTCCTTTTCCACCAACTCTCATTTTTTCTCTCTTCTCCTCTCTAACCCATCTACTCCCTCTCTCTCTCTCGCTCTCTCTCTCTTGCGCCTCCTCTCTCCAAGCCCAGATATATCTCTCTCTCTCTATATTATCTCTCATGTTCCTCTCTCCTCTGTTCCCCTCTCCCTCTTACTATCCCCTGCGTCTCTGTACTCTCATTTCTTCTCTTCCCATTCGTCCTCTCCCATCCCTCTCTTCTCTCTCCTCTCTCCAAGCCTCCTCCTATCTTTATATCTCTCGCCCTCTTCCTGTCTCTTTCTCTCCCCCTCCCTCTCTTTGTCCCTCTCTCTTATCACCTGTCCTCTTTCTCTCCCTCCCGCTCTCCCTTGCTCTTTCTCCAATCCGCCATATCTCTCTCTCTCTCTCTCCCTCTCTCCATCTATATTGTCTCTCATGTTCCCCTCTCCTCTCCTCTCCCTCCTGCTATCCCCTGCCTCTCTACTCTCATTTCTTCTCTTTCCATTCCTCCTCTCCCATCTCTCTTCTCTCTTTCTAACCTCCTGTCTCCACGCCTCCTCCTATCTTTATATATTTATCTCTCTCCCTGTCTGCTTTCTTTCCCTCTCTCTCTTCGTCTCTCTTATCACCCCCTTCCCCGCCCTCCATCTTCCTCCTCTCCGTCTTTCCCCCTCTCCCTGCGGTGGGAGCGATTTATCAGCGTGGCCTGGGACAGCGCTGCATAAATAAATGGATTAGCTGACATGTACAGACACATTTTGTCACTATGTTAATCTGGACGGCCGTTCCACCGGGCCCCCCGCGACCCCGGAGGTTAAGCCTGATTGATAGTTAATTGTCATGAATTTTGCATGCCGCCGCGCTATGCTAACGTTAAAAAAACACAGTTGCCAGGGTCCATAATGGATTCACAATGTGCCTTGGCGGAGCTGGGAGTTGCATAATTACCTGTTTATTAGTGCGTTGCTGTTCTCTTCCTCAGTGTCTCAATTAAAAGCAGCGCTCTCTTATTACAGAACTACAGTGCATACAAATCAGGCAGCGACCGCTAACGTTAGCCTCCCCTGTTACTACGCTAGAAGGCTAACACCTGCTAGGTTTAACGCTAGCACCGATGACCATGAACGCCCAAAACTTTGCCATCTGTCAAGAAAAAGTACCATCTCTCCAAAGAAACTTCTTGTGATAAATAACAGATTAATGGTAGACTTAAAGGAAAAGTAACGTTATTTTACAATCTGAGCCTTCTTTCGGTAATAAAACAAGTCGTTTGACTCACCCATATCACGTTCGTGTCATTTGGAGCTGTTTGAAGAAAGTTATGTTGTAGCGTATCCGTTAGCATTTGTATTCGGGGCATTACTTTGCGGTCTCCAAATAACACAAACTTTAGCACTTTTCAAATCATAGAAGCCCGATGTCTTAATGTAAGATTTAGTTTGAAGCAGAAGTGGTCTGTAATCCGAGATTTATCCATAGTTTTCAGCTTTGCGTTTCATGTTTGGGTCCCGGGAGCAGTCCGCGCATGCGCACTGGCGTCCTCATCTACTCGAAACTATGGCTAAATCTCAGATTACAGGCCACTTTTGCTTCAAACGATATCTTACATTAAGACATCGGGCTTCTATGATTTGAAAAGTGCTAAAGTTTGTGTTATTTGGGCACCGCAAAGTAATGCCCCGAGCATATGATACAGCACCATGTTAACAGATACGGGATCATTACTAGAACAGAACGGCTCAACATAAGTTCTGCGATACTGCTCCAATTGACAGAAAAATGCTATGGGTGAGTAAAACTACTTGTTTTATTGCCAAAAGAAGGCTCAGATTGTAAAAAAAAACGTTCATTTGCCTTTAAAGGTGTGCAACTTTTCTTCTTGCGGTTTTAATTGTAGCAATGTCAGATTAGCCGACGTTATTGTTTTCATCGAACTTTCATGTATAAACAAGCTAGTTTTTTTGTCGAGCTGAGGTACCCGATAATCCTTGACATTTGTTTACATTTGTTTGCGTCAATTGTTGTCGCCTCTGTAGACGTAGCAGCTCAGGTAGAGGCAAGGGATGATGACACAAACGGTAATCGAGTGGTGTCCCATTTCTTAGGCGAACATTCGTACCCCGAGCCCTCTCAGCTCAAGACAAAGACGTAGATAAAGGGGAAGGGGTAAGACAGAGTAATGGGACGCAGCCTTAATCTATACAGTGGAACATTCTAAACAAAGCAATAACGTTTCCATGGAGATGAGCAGGCGGGGGACCCTCCATTAGAAAACAATCTCCACTAAATCTTTAAGATGTATGGCACTGGTATTTTGGAGCCTCCATTAGGGCTGCACAGTTGATACTTCACAGTGAGGTTTTCTGCGTGTGTGTTTAGGGCAGAATATTTATTTACTTGGAAACACAGACAGAAAAGTTCTCAGATTGGCTGAAACTAAAAAATGGATCTCACCTTTTTTCATTAAAAAGGTGAGAGTGACAAACTGAAAAACTGTTGGATAATTTTATTTGAGAGGAACTTCAGCGGCACAAATCAGCAGTGGTGGATGAAGTACAAAAATACAGATACAAGGGCAAGAAGTTAAGAAGGGCAAGAGTAAAACGTAAAAGTTTTTAACTAAGATTTTTAGAACAATTGAAGGATGAAATGTAGTAATTTTGATAAAGAATTTAGCTGATTTTAAGTGATTGATTTCTTATTTTTCCTAGCTGTTTTTGTGTACTGTGTTGCTCAGAGTTGGGACAGAAACTCAATTTAAATGTACAAAAAAAAATAAAGTCTCAGCCATTTCAGCAGGTCTCAAACCATAAAGAAAAGTACTTTTTACTTTTCAGTCCAGATCTAAAATGTAGTGGAGTAGAAAGTACAGAGACCTAAGATTTGTACTTAAGTGTTGTACTTTTACTTTTGTACTTCATTACCTTCCACCAGGCCTGGACTGGTAATCTGGCATACCGGGCATTTTCCCGGTGGGCCGACAGTCCGAGGGGCCTATGCTGTTGTTTTTTTTTTTTTTTCACAATTTAGAGGAGGCGGCCCGTTCGTCCATCTTCAACATAGACAGTGGACTAAACCAATCAGGATATAGCAGCTTACGAGAGCGGTCTCATCCCTTTCTCCACGCTGATCTCCGCCATTTTCAGTGTTGAGCGTGGAAACATGGAGAAGCAGAAGAAAGGGGGTGTGGAGAAGTGGCGAACTAAACAGTTAAAAAATTTAGCTATAGATGCTGCAAAATGTTCTAAAATAAGAGACATATTCTCTGGAGGGGCTGGAGCCTCCACGTCTTCTGCAGATTGAAGGTGGACAGGGAGAGGAGCAGCCAGAGACTGTGGACAGGGAATCCGAGGGAACCCAAGGGAACCCAAGGGACAGAGTGACCAGGGAAGTGCACAGGCACAGCAGGTCAGCAGGTAGTAATGTTAGGATAATTTAGACTTTTAGGTGATGGACGGGTATGAAAATCGCTCAGTTTTCGGTGAAATTCACCATTTTGAAGATGTAACAATAGTAAAATACTTTGCTTCGGGGAACACAAACATAAATTAGTTCGTTGTGCTCCACTAATAATGAGGGGCCGGCCTAAGCCAAAAATGCCAGGTTTTGTTTTTTTTGTCCAAGTCCAGCCCTGCTTTCCATCACTGCAAATCACCACCTGTTGTAGTTCCGGCTAAGTCAGTTCTTTACGGTCAGATTATATCCAAATAAAAGTTCTTTTTGACAGACCAGTGCGCACATACCTTGACACCTTCTTCTCCCTTCTTCTGGAACAGTCAAGGGATGTTACAGTGACGATGTGTACAGATCAGGCAGTGACCGCTAACCTTGGCTACCTCCTCCTTTTTAGCTCATGACACCTGCTATGATACTTTATATCTACTACTTTAGCACCGTTTCGGAACCTGTAAAACTTCGCCATCTGTCAAGAAAAAACAGTCTCACTAATGTTGCGTCCACTCGTAAAAAGATTCACTGTTAACTCTCAATATCATTAGCATTAAAATGCCGTGTAATTGTTGTACAGTCTGTGAAGGCTTTGCAGTTGTGTTGAATATTTGCATATGTAAATGAGCAGTCAAAGGAGTTATGGCAGATGCCCCGAGTCACATGAAAAGCCTGAGAAGCTCCATTTGAGTTAATTAGACCCAGGGTTCTCTGTGCACTGGTGTAATCATAAGAAGTGCATAATAAGTTACAGCAGCGATAGGTAGAGTCAAAATAAGGATGAGAAATATTGGTACACACTCGGATAAATAAATGAGTGAATGCAGGAACAGAAATCTGTTTTAGGAACCATGTAAGTAGCTTGGGCGACAGTAGCGACAGTAGGTTTTAGTTAGTTGTCGGTGGTTTGAATCCCCCTCTCGACATCAAACATCATTGGTAGAGTGCGCAGATCCACTGACCCACAGGTCGGCGGTTCAATTCCAGCTCCCACAGATGAATGCTGTCATTGTGTTCTTAGGCAACACACTTAACCCACCTCACCCCCTAGTGTTTGCGTACACTCGTATACAGCTCTGGGAAAAAATGAGAGACCACTGCAGAATTATCAGTTTTTCTGATTTTACTACTTATAGGTATGTGTTTGGGCAAAAGGAACATTTTTATTTGAGTCTATAAACTACTGACAACATTTCCCCCAAATTCCAAATAAAAATATTATCGTTTAGAGCAGACCCGGGCATTTCAAGGCCCGGGGGCCAAATATGGCCCACGAGCCGACTCTGACGGGCCCGCGAAAGGTTTCTTGGAATTAAGAAAATAAAACCTACTTTTAAAATTGTACATAATGTATTTGTACTGATGATCATTTGTCGGACGTGCTTCACATGTCCACCTCAAACATGAACCTGACTTTGATGCACTTGTTAAAGCTCAACAGAGGCTAGATTTCTCTCACTGATCAAGAAAAAAAACACTAAAACATGCTAATTTTGACTTTTTTTCTACACAGTTTGGCAGTTGGACAAAACATTTTGTGACATTTCTTGCATTATATTAGTTAGCAAACAAAGACATTGTGGCGTCTTAATACAAAGTTAAGAAAGTTAAAGCATTGTGGGGTTAATGTGACTGAAAAAGAGTTACAAATGTTTCACGTTTACCATTGTTTTGAATTGTTTTACTGAATAAATTCAGTTTTTGTAAAACCTCACTCTCTCATTACTTAATAATAACACAGAACTTACCAGCTTCTGTAAACAATGCCATTTACTGATTTCAACGTAGAAATAAAATTAATAACCGGAGTAGATGTCAAACTTTTGGCCAAGCCCTCCACAATATTTTCTGCTTCTCATTTGGCCCCTGGGGGAAAATAATTGCCCACCCCTGGTTTAGAGCATTTTTTGCAGAAAATGACAAATGGTCAAAATAACAAAAAAAAATACATGTTTTCAGACCTCAAACAATGCAAAGAAATCAGATCAAATTAATTTTAAAACAACATAATACTAATGTTTACACTTGAGAAGAGTTCAGAAATCAATATTTGGCGCACGGTGGCTGAGTGGCTAGCGTTCATGCTTCACAGCAAAAAGGTTCCAGGTTCGATACCCGGGTCGCCCAGGCCTTTCTGTGTGTGTTCTGTGTGGAGTTTGCATGCATGGTCTGGGTTCGATCCCCGCCTGAGACTTTCTGTGTGGAGTTTGCATGTTCTCCCCGTGTCTGGGTGAGTTTCCTCCGGGCACTCCGGTTTCCCCCATCAACCCAAAACATGCACCATAGGTAAAATCTTCCAGCTGAGGTCCTGACCAAACCGAAGCAAGAAGATCATGGAGATGGTCCCCGGGCGCAGTAATGTGCTGCCCACTGCTCCTAATAACAGGATGGGTTAAATGCAGAGAAGAATTTCTCCTGTGTGAGATCAATAAAGTCACTTCTTCTTCTTATGTAACCCTTATTTTTAATCACAGCTTTCATGCGTCTTGTCATGCTCTCCACAAGTCTTTCACATTGTTCTTGGGTGACTTTATTCCACTCCTGGTGCAAGAACTGAAGTAGCTCAGCTTTGTGTTTGTGTTGGAATTCAACAGACGCTGGAATGGAATGGCTGTAATACATGTAGAGATGCTGATTTCAGAAAAAAAATGCAGTGGTCTCTTTTTTTTTTCCAGAGCTGTATGTACTGTGTGTGTGAATGGGTGAGTGGTTCCTTGACACTCCTGGATCATTAGGTTATAATTCTGACATTTTAATATAAATCTAAAACAATTTAATTAAAGAAACAAGTTCACTGACTTCCGTGTTAAAAACTGTGGTGTCCAACGGGAGCTGACGTTATCACAACAAAGAGCCGTACAGCTGTCTGGCTCTCTGACAGGGTTTTTGATCTGCAGCTATCTGAACAGAACATTTTTGAACATTGTCAAAACATACATGAATCATTTAAAATACACTTGAAAGGTGCATTGTGTAACTTATCCAATGGAGGATCCATCAAATACTTTTCTCCATTGCTTTGTCAGTCTGGTATTAAACTTTTTTATCTTCATGGAGACCAAACCAGATCACAGGTCAGATCTGTGGAGAGGCGACCCCATTCACAGCCAGAATGCCTGTTTCTCTAGGTATTTATGAGCAGTAAATTAATTTAATAAATGTAAAGTAGCGCTGTGTACATTCACACTGCAGCCTGAAATGAACCAAATCAGATTTTTTTTCGCCTTTATGCGACCTGTGTCTGATGAATGTCTGAACGACACAGATCCGATTTTTTCAAATGCGATCCAGGCCACTTGGATATGTGGTCCTAAAACCGATACATATCCGATCTTTTGACATGCGACTTCAGTCTGAACGGCCAGGTCGCATTCATCCGACCCGGGCGTGTTTCCTCCAGCGAGAGTGGTACAAGTAAATGTACACAAACGTTCTTCTCGTCATGCGAAAATAGTATATAAACTCCGTATCAGTGAAGCGGCGAATCACGTAGCAATACCCCCACTCTTGTCTGCGACTCTGCATCAACACGTTCATTTCTACGGACGTTGCTGCCACTGCCCCACAAAACGCCGTGGCCAAAAACCTTGTCCTTCTCTTTCTCCGTCTCCTCTTTAAAACAAATAAGCTGCACATGTTCTGGTTCCGGTACGCAGCAATTTTAGGCTACTACCGTAAACATTGAACATGCTCGCTGCGTGTGACATCATCGTGCCCTCCAATGCACATGCGGGCACTTTTGGGGTGCTTAACGTTCACATTGGAAATCACATACAAGTCGCATTTAATTGGAAATGTGAACGGCCTCGCAAAAAAAAAAAAAAACGGTTTTCACCAAAAAATCGGAATTGAGCATTAAGCCCTGCAGTGTGAACGTAGTCTAAATGTCATGCTGTGGAACATTCCAGGCAGAGCAGTGACATACAGTATCCATAGAAACAAGCAGGTGACGGACCGCCAATAAAAAAGTTACACAATGCACCGTTAAGTAAGATAATGAAGGAACCGAGCTTGTTATAATTTCACAGTCTGTACATTAAGGCTACGTTCACACTGCAGCCTGAAACGACCCAAATCCGATTTTTTTGCCTCTATGCGACCTGTATCTGATCTTCTAATGACAGTGTGAACGACACAGATCCGATTTTTTCAAATGCGATCCAGGCCACTTGGATATGTGGTCCTAAATCCGATACATATCCGATCTTTTGACATGCGACTGCAGTCTGAACGGCCAGGTCGCATTCATCCGACCTGAGTGTGTTTCCTCCAATGAGAGTGGTACAAGTAGGCGTTCACAAATGTGCACAAACGTTCTTCTCGTCATGCGAAAATAGTATATAAACTCGTATCAGTGAAGCGGCGAAGCACGGAGCAATCCCACCCCTCCTGCCTGTGACTCCGCACCCACACGTTCCTTTCTGCACACGTTGCTGCCACTGCCCCGCAAAACGCTGTGGCCAAAAACCTCGTCCTTCTCCTTCTCCTTCTCCGTCTCCTCCTTAAAACAAATAAGCTGTACATGTTTTGGCTCCGGTACGAAAGCAACTTTAGGCTACTTCCGTAAACATTGAGCGCGTTCGCTGCGTGTGACGTCATCGTGTCCTCCAAGGCGCATGCGGGACACTTTTGGGGAGTTTAGCGTTCACACTGGAGATCACATACAATTCGCATTTAACTGGAAATGTGAACGGCCTCGCAAAAAAATCGGATTTCACAAAAAAATCGGAATTGAGCATTAAGCCCTGCAGTGTGAACGTAGCCTAAGTGTTTGCTGATTCATGTTTGCCTCTGTATTGCCCTGGTCCATGGAGTAAATAATGCAGTGAGGTATAGTCCTGACCAGGAGGCTCCCCAGAGGCTGCTGTGGTCACCTTCTGCTCCTGACAGCTCCCCCCGGTGGTACTAAATAAAACATACCTTAACCTTAATCTTTATTCTCTGTCATTTTAAAAATACACTTCCAATTCAAAGGTGCATTGTGTAACTTTTCTGGTGGAGGGTGCGCCATGTGTTTTTTACTTGTTTTCACTATTCTCTCTCTTTCTCTCTTCCTTTCTCTTACTTGTTCATTCTCATCTCTCACACACACTTTCATTCTCTTTCTTTTCTCTCGCTTATTCTTTCTCTTCTCACACATACTTTCATTCTCTCTCTCTTCCTTTCTCTCTCGCTTGTTCTTTCTCTTCTCACACACACTTTCATTCTCTCTCTTTCTCTCTTCCTTTCTCTTACTTGTTCATTCTCATCTCTCACACACTTTCATTCTCTTTTCTCTCATTTATTCTTTCTCTTCTCACACATACTTTCATTCTCTCTCTCTTCCTTTCTCTCTCGCTTGTTCTTTCTCTTCTCGCACACACTTTCATTCTCTCTCTTTCTCTCTTCCTTTCTCTCTCACTCCTCTTTTCTCTTCTCTCTCTCGCGCACACACTTTCATTCTCTCTTTCTCTCCCTTTCTCTCTCACTTATTCTTTCTGTTCTCTCACACATACACTTTCATTCTCTTTTTCTCTTCTCCCTCTCTTCCTTTCTCTCTTGCTCTTAATCATTCTCTTATCCATTCTCTTCTCTCTCTCTCTCTCTGTCTCTCTCTCTCTTGCATTCATTCTTCTTTCTCTCTCCCATTCTCCCTCATTCACACCCCCTCTCTTTCTCTTTCATTCTTCTTTATTATTCATTCCCTTCTCCCTCTCTTTCCCTTTCTCTCTCTCGCTCTTAATCAATCTCTTATCCTTTTTCTTCTCTCTCTCTCTCTTTCTCATTCGTTCTCTTATTCATTCTCTTCTCCCTCTCTCTCTTCCTTTCTCTCTCACTCATTTTTCTCTTCTCTCTCACAGTTTCATTCTCTCGCTCTTTTTCTTTCTTTCTCTTTCTCTGTATCTCTCTTATCTCCCTTATTCTTTATTTAATGTCTTTTCTACTCTTTCATTCATTCTCTTCTGTTATTCATTCGCCTTTCTCATTCATTTTATCTCATTCATTCTTTCTCTCTTTCTTATTCATTCTCGTCTCCCTCTCCCTTTCTCTCTCGCTCGCTCTTAATCATTCTCTTATTCATTCTCTTCTCACTCTCTGTCTTGCTCTCTTTCTCTCATTCATTCTCCTTTCTCTCCCTCTCATTCTCTCTCATTCACCCCCTCTCTCTTTCTCTTTCATTCTCTTCTCTCGCTTTCTTATTCATTCTCTTCTCCCTCTCTCTTTTCCTTTCTCTCGCTCTTAATCATTCTCTTGTCCATTCTCTTCTCTCTCTCTCTCTGTCTTTCTTTCCCATTCTCTTTCAGTCACCCCGCCCTCTCTCTCTTTCCCTCTCTCTCTCTTTCATTCTCTTCTCTCTTTCTTATTCATTTTCTTCTCCCTCTTCCTTTCTCTCGCGCTCTTAATCATTCTCTTATCCATTCACTTCTCTCTCTCTGTCTTGCTCTCTTTCTCTCATTCATACCCCCCACCCTCTCTCTCTCTCTCTCTCTCTCTCTCTCTCTCGCTCTCTCTCTCTCTCTCTCTCTCTCTCTCTCTCTCTCTCTCTCTCTCTCTCTCTTTTTTTCTCTCTCATTCATTCTCTTTCCTCCGGTAAAGTTTTTCCTTGACTGACACTTCCACTCAAATCCACCGGGAGCAGCGTGCACCTGTAAAAGTGACAGCGCCGCGATCGAGCCGGATAAGCCAAATCCACCCTGTAATTGGTTAGAGGGGCAGAGTTAACAATATGGCTGCTGCTCGGGGTAACGCAGTCCAGATTCTTTTACGCTCCGACTACAGCGGCGCTCGTTAAGATCGGGTTTATTGACGGGTGCTTTTTGGTGCCAGGGTGACAGGTGCGGCAGGTGCGGCAGCTGCCAGTCCATAAAAGGCCATCATTTCAGACCGACCTCATTATGTGGGTCACCTTTGCTGCAGTGGAAACCATGTGTGAGGAGTACTACATATCCCAGAGCCAGAGGAGCGAGACGGAGGAGAAGTGCCAGTTTTCGAGAGGCACTGGAACTGAATTGGCTTTTCATGGGTTGTACATTTTTGTTTACTTTTGGTTTTGGTTTGTGCATATGGGTTTATTGTGAAACACTACCATTCAAAAGTTTGAGCACACTTTTGAGCACACTTTTCCTTCATGTTGTCATGGTTCATGTTTTCTTTGGCTGTTGTTTCATATTTTGTGTATTTTATTCCTTTGGTGTGTCCTCAGTGTTTTATTTTGACATTTCTGGTCAGCTTGTTTTAGTTTTACTTCCTGTCTGTTGATTGTTTTCCCCGCCCTGATGTGCTACACCTGTGTCTGTCTGCATTTATACCCCATGTTCTCCTCTGCCCTTTGTTGGTCCATTGTCAATGTCTCGTCACGTTTTGTCATTAGTAGTCATGTCTTGCGTGTTTGGATTTTTGGATTTTGGTCAGTTCTTTGTTTATTATTAAAGTATTTAAACAGTAGTCCTGCATGTTGGGTCATCCCTCCTGTTTCCTCGTGACAGAATGGACCAACCAGATCAGACCCAAGCAGACTACTCTCCTTTTTTATTTTATTTTTTTTGTTAATGTGTGGGAAGTGGATTGTCTCCTGCAGCTGCTCTGCAGCAGGCCCGGGACTATGCCTGCAATGAGTCTGCTACCTCCAGAAGAGTCACAAGGAGGACACATGGGGCTTGCAGATGGTAGCCCAGCCCTGCTTGTTAAGCCCTCCTTCCTCCACTTCAGCTCCCACCTCCTCCTCAAGAGTCACTGGTGCCCAATGCCATTACAGACTGCCCACCATCCCTGAATTCTATTTTGCTGGAGTTTTTTTTTGGAGATTCCTGACCTCGACTTGCCTACTTCTGTTCCTGAGCCACCGCTGGACACATCTCTCCGTCCAGGGTGGTCGTTCTCCTGAGCCCCTGCAGCAGCTTCGCTGGACAAAGTTCTCCGTCCAGGGAGCTTACCTGCTTCTGTTCCTGAGCCACCGCTGGACACATCTCTCCGTCCGGGGTGGTCGTTCTCCCAAGCCCCTGCGGTAGCTTCGCTGGACAAAGTTCTCCGTCCAGGGAGCTTACCTGCTTCTGTTCCTGAGCCACCGCTGGACACATCTCTCCGTCTGGGGTGGTCGTTCTCCCAAGCCCCTGCAGCAGCTTCGCTGGACAAAGTTCTCCGTCCAGGGAGCTTACCTGCTTCTGTTCCTGAGCCACCGCTGGACACATCTCTCCGTCCGGGGTGGTCGTTCCCCCAAGCCCCTGCGGTAGCTTCGCTGGACAAAGTTCTCCGTCCAGGGAGCTTACCTGCTTCTGTTCCTGAGCCACCGCTGGACACATCTCTCCGTCTGGGGTGGTCGTTCTCCTGAGCCCCTGCAGTAGCTTCGCTGGACAAAGTTCTCCGTCCAGGGAGCTTACCTGCTTCTGTTCCTGAGCCACCGCTGGACACATCTCTCCGTCTGGGGTGGTCGTTCTCCCAAGCCCCTGCAGCAGCTTCGCTGGACAAAGTTCTCCGTCCAGGGAGCTTACCTGCTTCTGTTCCTGAGCCACCGCTGGACACATCTCTCCGTCTGGGGTGGTTGTTCTCCCGAGCCCCTGCAGTAGCTTCGCTGGACAAAGTTCTCCGTCCAGGGAGCTTACCTGCTTCTGTTCCTGAGCCACCGCTGGACACATCTCTCCGTCTGGGGTGGTCGTTCTCCCAAGCCCCTACGGTAGCTTCGCTGGACATCGCTCTCCGTCCAGGGAGCTTGCTGCCAGATCTCAGCCCTGCCCCTCATCCAAGTTGAGCTCCAGACATCCCACCTAACTTCACTGCCATCTCCATTGTGAACTGCCCTTGCCTTCATGACCCCAGACCATTCTGACTGTTTTTTCAGATCTCTTGTCCCTCCTCCAGGCCCCCTCCACCCTCCCGAGTTCATTGTGGCTCTTGGGGACGTCTGGGAGCCGTCCCTTGAGAGGGGGGTACTGTCATGGTTCATGTTTTCTTTGGCTGTTGTTTCATATTTTGTGTATTTTATTCCTTTGGTGTGTCCTCAGTGTTTTATTTTGACATTTCTGGTCAGCTTGTTTTAGTTTTACTTCCTGTCTGTTGATTGTTTTCCCCGCCCTGATGTGCTACACCTGTGTCTGTCTGCATTTATACCCCATGTTCTCCTCTGCCCTTTGTTGGTCCATTGTCAATGTCTCGTCACGTTTTGTCATTAGTAGTCATGTCTTGCGTCTTTGGATTTTTGGATTTTGGTCAGTTCTTTGTTTATTATTAAAGTATTTAAACAGTAGTCCTGCATGTTGGGTCATCCCTCCTGTTTCCTCGTGACACATGTTTTATTTCCATGATTATTTTACATTGCAGATTTTCACTGGAGGCATCAAAACTGAATGAACTCATAGCAAACCAAAAATGTATTCTAAAACTTTGATTTTAGGCTACGTTTATATGATGACGGTCTGAACAGAAGACGCAAAAGTGGCGTCGCGTCTTCACTTTTTATTCTGCGTTTAGACGAGCGTTTTCGGGAGGAAATCTGCGTGTATACGGTGACGCAAAAGTGTGTGGAATTCGATTGGGTATGCATGCCAGGCAGCTAGGTTACGCTGTGATACATTTTCACTATGTCCGACGCATTCGTAGAATCTTCCTTAATTTATTTACATAATTTAATTTACTTAACTTTTTTATTCATTCGCGGGGCAGCAGTCCAAGCAGATCCGCTGCCCAGAACACAATGCACCAGCCCCCATGAATCCTCCCGCGGGTGGTGGGTCCACAGGAGGAGGATGGTATCTTCTGCCATGGGAGCTACCAGTGTCCACAGTGTCTTGCCCAAGGACACAACGGCAGTGCTCAAGAGCAGGATTTGAACCGCCAACACCTGGATCAGTAGACAAACTACAAACAAATTTAATTTTAATTTAATTTAATTGATTTTACCTAGTTTACTTTATACATATAAATATCCAGAAATGGTGACGTAAACGCGTACGCGATGTCAGCAGATTTGACCAGAGTTTTGCGTCTTGGGCAGTGTAGACGAAAACGCTATTCAAGCTTATTCAAGTTTTCCACTTTGGAGGACGGTTTCAGTTTCGTTTTTTTGTTTTTTTTTGCGTTTTGAAGCCCCCAAAATGCCGTCACCGTCTAAACTAAAGGCACTTCCGATAAAATATTTTGTCGTTTTCACCCGTAAGCATTCTCGTGTAAACAGGCCCTTAGATTGTTTAAAATAGCCATCCTTTGCTTTGATCGCTGCTTCACACTCTTGGCATTTCTTGGCCCTGATATGTAGCTGTGAAGTGAAAACCATTTCAGGAGACTTCATCATAAAGATCACTGAGAGAAGGCCAAGGGTTTGCAGCACTGATGACAAACCAAAGGTTGTCTACTTTGAGGAATTTGAATAGAAAAAATATAAAAGTAGTAGTTACTTAGTTATTTTTATTTATTTTTGGTCTTTGCTACATAATTCCATATTTTCCATAATTAGGCAGATGTTGGATGCCAAAACTGATGCATGTATAGCCTTATAATCTTATAATCTACCTTAAAGGTCCTGTATTACACAAAATGGACTAATGTGAGATTTAATGGACTAATGTGAGATTTAAGCCATGTTATAATGTTGTTGCATCATCGAAAACATGATACTTGTGTTAATAAAAACATTCACACGAGTAACAATTTCGTTATTAGTTTACTTTAATTAGTTTTAATTTAGTTATTTATTACTTATTAGTCTGTTTACATTTCTAAAGTTGCACTGTTGCACTGTCCTCCAAAATGCCCCTTTTCGTTTTGTGATGTAATGAAGCGTTAGTTTTCGAGTTAACTATCTTTTACCTTTAGTTTAGAAGAGACTGACAATTCCAAGGTTCAAATTATCCAAATGATTCTAGTGAATCACTGTTATAAGATCAGATAAAACTTTATTGATCTCACACAGGAGAAATTCATGTGCTACATTAGCTCCAGGCAGTTTAGCGCAAAGAAAGTTAGAACAAAAAAGTGCATACAGACAAGATAAGTAATAATTAGGGGTGGGACTTGGTTAAAAAAAATTAAGTAATTAATCACAGGTTTGTAATTAATCTAAATTAATCGCATGACCACATTTCCCCCAAAAGCAACATTTTATGCAAATAAATTGTATTGGATGACTTAATCAAATAATACACACAGGCATGACTTAAACTGAAGCTCATTTAATGGCTGGAAAAAATGTCTTGAAAAAATACACTGAATTGCATGTCAAAGTAGAAAACAAATTTAAGGCTCTGTGCAAAACTTGTATTTCTGCATGACATTTTAAACGTATCACACGCAGCGATCTGTAGAACATCTTCCAGACCTTTGTCTTCTACAGTCTTTAGCCGTGTCTCAATTCTCAGAGTGCACAGTTCGGGTTAGGGTTAGGGTTAGTTGGTTTTAAGGGACTGCAATCAAGACTGTGCATACTTGCTCGGGCCTGAGTGCAGTCCGCGGACCGCATGGGCGTCGGCGAAATGCGACAGGTCTCGCAACTACGGGAAGCAGCCATAGTCTGAGCTCCCTTAAAACCACACTAAGAACTGTGCACTCTGAAAATTGAGACACGGCTTCTGTCTCCATTCCGTCTCCTAGCCGGAGGAACTGTGTGCGTCAGTACAATTGGCGTACCAAAACATGGTGCACTGACAAACGTTCCGGCCCGTTTTGTTTGACACACAAACTACGGATGCGTTAAGATGCGTTAATATTTTGAATTAATTAACGAAAAGCAAATTAATTAATCGTAATTAAAGTGTTAATGTCCCACCCCTAGTAATAATAATAAAATTAGTAAATAAGAGAATGGCAAAAGGAGAAATTCAATTTGTTTTTGATAAACTTTGTCCAGTTGACAAATTGAATTTCTCCTGTTGCCATGGGTTCTACCTGGACAACTGAGGGATTCTTCACACATCATAAGACAATGTAGAAAAAATGTTTATGTTTAACATCACAGAGCGTTTTGTGTTTGAGAGAGGAACTGCATCTTAAACATGTGTGAATGAAACAAAACACAACTCCAACATAAAACAGAAAACAGAAAACCGCGTAATATGGGCCCTTTAAGTCCTTTCTCCTCTTTTTCTTTACAGTCTGATCAAACCCGCCCCTCTGCGCACACACATCCAACTCTGCTAACTCCCATCCCTCTCTCCCAAAATATTCATGATTCAGGAAGGACTTTAAATTTCATCAAGTTTGGAGCCCCGGGGCCATCTCCGCTCTCCTCCTCCTCCCCTCCCCACACGCCAAATGTCACCGGCACCAGCGAAACTTTTATTATTTACAGGTTAACACATCAACGCCCGGCGGGGAGCCACACAAACCAGGGAGAGAGGGAAAGAGGGAGAGGAGGAGAGGAGGAGAGAGGGAAAGAATGTATGACGAGTGGATGGGTACAGTGTAGTGGTGCGTCTGGTGTATGTGTTATTAATGGACTTAAAGAGACGGAGAGGGAGAAAAAAAGAAGGGAGTAAGAGATGAGGTGAGAGACGGGGTGAAGGAGAGAAAAAGAGGGAGGAGTGATAGAGGGAGAGATAGAGGGAGGGAAGAGAGAAGGAGAGATTGAAAGAGGGTGAGGGAGAGAGAAAGAAGAGAGGTAAGGGGGAGACACAAAGAGAACAGGGAAAATAGAGAGGGAACAGTGATAGAGGGAGAGAGAAAGAAGAGAGAGATAAAGAGGAAGGGAAGAGAGTGAGGGTCAGAGAGTGAGAGAGTAAGTTAGAGGGAGGGAGTGAAAAAGAGGGAAAGAGACAAGGGAAGAGGAGAGAGGTATGAGGGATTTAGAGAGGGAGAAGGGGAGAAAAAGAGACCACAGAGGAGTGATAGAGGAAGAGAGAAAGACGAGGTGAGAGAGATAAAGAGATGGAGAGAGTGAAAGAGTCAAGGTGAGGAAGAGAGAAAGAAGAGAGGTAAGGGGGAGAGGCAAAGAGACCAGGGAAAATATATATAGAGAGAGATAGAGAGAGAGAGGAGAGGGAAAGAGAGGAGAGAGGTATGAGGGATTTAGAGAGGGAGAAGGAGAGAAAAAGTGACCACGGAGGAGTGATAGAGGAAGAGAGAAAGACGAGGTGAGAGAGAGTGAAAGACAGAGAGACAAAGTGAGAGAGAGATAAAGAGATGGAGAGAAAGAGTCATTGATGAGTAGTTGGGTACATAGTGTTATTTTGGTGTATGTGTACATCTGGTGTGTGTGTGCGTCTGGTGTGTGTGTGTGCATGTCTGATGTGTGTGTGTGTGTGTGTGTATGCGTCTGGTGTGTGTGTGTGTGTGTGTGTGTGCGTCTGGTGTGTGTGTGCGCGTCTGGTGTGTTTGTGTGTCTGTGCGCACGTGTGTGTGTGTGTGTGTGTGCGTCTGTGTGTGTGTGTGCGCGTCTGGTGTGTTTGTGTGTGTGTGTGCGCACGTGTGTGTGTGGTGTGTGTGCGTGTGTGTGTGTGTGTGTGTGTGTGTGTGTGTGTGTGTGTGCGCATCTGGTGTGTGTGTGCATGTGATGTGTGTATGTGCGTCTGGTGTGTGTGTGTGCATGTCTGATGTGTGTGTGTGCGCGTCTGGTGTGTGTGTGTGTGTGCGCGTCTGGTGTGTGCGTTATTCATGCAGTACAGGGGAAATGCCGCTGGAGTATTTGTCACATATTGAGAGGGGAGTCTGGTCGCAGTGGGGGTTTGTGCATCTGTCTCGTATCCTGTTTCAGAGTTTGAATTGATCTGTGGAAGTTGCAACATCGCGCTGCCATTTTGTTTTTTCCTTCTTGTTCAAAGTTGTACCTCCAAAACTACTTTGTTGGGCTTGTATGGCATGAGAGATTGAGAAAAACAGAGGAAAGAGAGATGGAGAGGTAGAGGGAGAAAGAGAAAGTGAATTGGGATGAGGGGCCATGCTAACTTTGGGCCTGTTTACATGAGAACGCTTATGGGTAAAAACGACAAAATATTTTATCGGAAGTGCCTTTCATTTAGACAGTGATGGCGTTTTGGGGGCTTAAAAATGAAAAAAAAAAAAAAAGAAAGAAACCGCCCCCCAAAGTGGAAAACTTGAATACGCTCCGCCGTAGCGTTTTCATCTACACTGCCCAAGACGCAAAACTCTGGTCAAATATCGTCGCCTACGTCACATCGGTCCATATATCAGTGTACTTTGTTTGGCTGTCCACACCTTGATGCCCCTTCATTGCTTTGTAGTCTAATGTGGTCTGAAGCTAGCCTGGGAATTCCCAGGCCGCTTCCATTAGTTTCGAACTGGAAGGCGGCCTGGAAACTCGTCCAAGCGAGAGTCCCAGATTTAGGGCCCCAATCAGAGAGCGGGGGAGGTGTGGCAAGACGGTGACGCGTACTACATGACAAACGGAAGCTTGTAGTTTGAACTGACAACTGACATGATTGGCTATGGACTTGCGTATACGCTCAATGATAGACATTCATAACGCCCAATAAACGGCCGTTGGCAATCGCTAACCACACCTCCGCTACGGGATTTTTCGAAGCGAGTTTCCAGACCCATATCTCACTTGTGATATGGTCAGGTGTTAACCAGACTAGTCTGAAGCAATAGTTGAACTTCTTTGTCTGACCACACAATTTTTTTTTTTTTGCTACCGGTAGCCATGTTTTGTTTTGATTTTCGCGGCACAGATGAGAAGAAGGAAGATTCTACGCATGCGCGCTGACCTAGTGATAATGTATCACAGGACCACCTAGCCGCCTGGCATGCATACCCAATCGAACTTTTGAAGAAGAAGAAGAAGAAGAAGTGACTTTATTGATCTCACACTGGAGAAATTCTTCTCTGCATTTTAACCCATCCTATATATATACTGTATATATATATACACACACATATATTAGGAGCAGTGGGCAGCACACATTAGGGCGCCCGGGGACCATCTCCATGATCTTCTTGCTTCGGCTTGGTCAGGACCTAAGCTGGAGGTACCTATGGTGCATGTTTTGGGTTGGTGGGGGAAACCGGAGTGCCCGGAGGAAACCCACCCAGACACGGGGAGAACATGCAAACTCCACACAGAAAGGCTCGGGCGACCCGGGGATCGAACCCAGACCATGCATGCAAACTCCACACAGAACACATACAGAAAGGCCTGGGCGACCCGGGGATCGAACCCGGAACCTTCTTGCTGTGAAGCAAGAGCGCTAGCCACTCAGCCACCGTGCCGCCTTGCGTCACCGTATACACACAGATTTCCTCCTGAAAACGCTTGTCTAAACACAGAATAAAAAGTGAGGACATCATATAAACGTAGCTTAAATCTGATGACAGGCAGGTCAAGAGGTCTTAAGAAGAATCTAAGTATGACCTTAATGTAACAAGTTAAATTAACACTGATAATGTTAATAAACTACCGTCATTATCAGTGTTAATACAAATTCAAGCCTCCTGCCCCTCCTGCAGAGCTCCTCTTTGTTGTGAAGTAGCTTTTCTCGACTCCATTAATGTAAAGATGAATAACAGACAAATTAGTAGAAAACCGTGGGCGTTCTGAACAATGGAGCTGTAGTTAACTTCCTCTTTGCCTCCACAGGAGCCATATTGTCTCCCTGTTGAATATTATCAAGTTCTACTCTTTCTCTCCTCGCTTTCTATTCCTCTCTCTGTGTCCCTCTCTCTTTCTTAACTTCTCTCCCCCTCTCTCTTTGTCCCCCTTTCTCTTTTTTTGTCACATTCTCTCTCCCTCTCATTCACTTTGTCTATATTTCCCTCCCCCTCTCTCTCTCTTTCTCTTTTTTTCTTTCTCTCTGTGTCCCTCTGTTTGTGGAAGTGTAGCTGGCAAAGAGACTCCCATTGGAACAAGTTAGCACATAATGCCAAGTGTTATTGTGTTAGTGCAGGCCTACACACCAGATGTCCAGGACGGACTTCTCTCGGAAGAAAAGAGACGGAGGGAAAGAGAGAGGGATGAGAGACGGGGAAAGAGCAAGAGAAGAGGTGGGGAGAAAGGGAGAGAGAAAGATGGAGAAATGGAGCAAGAGGGAGGGGTGAGAGATGGAGAAAGTGATATGAAAGATGGAGAGAGAGTGAAAGACAGTGAAAAGAGAGGGATAGAGAAGGGGGAGAGGGAGAAAGGGGTAAAACAGATGGAGAGAGACTGTGCAATAAGGAGGAAGAGAGCGGGAGATAAAGAGGGAGAGAGAATGAGGAAAAAAGGAAAAATGGATGGGAAATACAAAGAAAATGAGAGAAAATAGAGAGAGAATGAGAGTGAAGAGAGATGAAGAAAGCAAAGTGAGATGGAGAGACAGAGAGAGAGAGAGAGAGGAAGACCGCAAAAAGAGCAGAGAGAGACAGAAGAAACTGAGTAAGAAAGAGAGGGGTGACAGAGAGAAGGAGGGAGAGAGCATGAGAAAGAGAGAGGGATATAGGGAAATACAGAGAGAAAATGAGAGAAAATAGAGAGAGAATGAGAGTGAAGAGAGATGGAGAAAGCGAAGAGATGGAGAGAGAGAGAGGAAGACAGCAAAGAGAGCAGAGAGAGACAGAAGAAACTGAGTAAGAAAGAGAGGGGGATCGAGAAAGGGTGAAGAGAGAAGGAGGGAGAGAGTACAAGAAAGAGAGGGATGAGAGAGAGAGAGGCCGAAGAGAGGAGGGAGACAGTGCGAGAAAGAGAGAGGGATATAGGGAAATACAGAGAGAAAATGAGAGAAAATAGAGAGAGAATGAGAGTGAAGAGAGATGGAGAGAGAGAGAGAGAGAGGAAGACAGCAAAGAGAGCGGGGAGAGACAGAAGAAACTGAGTAAGAAAGAGAGGGGTGGTCGAGAAAGGGTGAAGAGAGAAGGAGGGAGAGAGGACAAGAAAGAGAGAGGGATGAGAGAGAGAGGCCAAAGAGAGGAGGGGGACAGTGCGAGAAAGAGAGAGGGATATAGGGAAATACAGAGAGAAAATGAGAGAAAATAGAGAATGAGAGTGAAGAGAGATGGAGAGAGAGGAAGACAGCAAAGAGAGCAGAGAGAAACAGAAGAAACTGAGTAAAAGAGGGATGAGAGAGAGAGAGGCCGAAGAGAGGAGGGAGAGAGTGTGAGAAGGAGAGAGGGAAATAGGGAAATACAGAGAGAAAATGAGAGAAAATATAGAGAGTGTGAGAGTGAAGAGAGATGGAGAAAGCGAAGAGAGCTGGAGAGAGAGAGAGGAAGACAGCAAAGAGAGCAGAGAGAGACAGAAGAAACTGAGTAAGAAAGAGGGATGAGAGAGAAAGGCCGAAGAGAGAGGAGGGAGAGAGTGGGAGAAAGAGAGAGTGATATAGGGAAATACAGAGAGAAAATGAGAGAAAATAGAGAGAGAATGAGAGTGAAGAGAGATGAGAGAGAGGAAGACAGCAAAGAGAGCGGAGAGAAACAGAAGAAACTGAGTAAGAAAGAGGGATGATGGAGAGAAGGAGGGAGAGAGTGCGAGAAAGAGGGATGTAGGGAAATAGAGTGGGCGTGTAGTGTGTGGGTGGTGATTGGACAGAAGACTCTGGAACAGTAGACCAGGGTCCTGTGGATACAATCAAGACACCGCGCCACATGGAAACCACACCGATGTGAGAAAAGAAACGCCGAAATGTTCAAACTTTGTGCCAACGTGAATGCCAAACACTCACACATCCAGCAGTCTGTTTATCCTTTACAAACTTTACAATACTTTTACAAAACAGCACTAGTATTTCTTCTGAGACTTAGAAATAGGAATTAAAGAAGTTTGCAGGAACACATTTCTCATTCGTATGGGGGGACTAAACCAGGACTAAACCAAGGACTAAACCAAGGACTAAACCAAGGACTAAACCAGGGACTAAACCAGGGACTAATCCAGGACCAAAACAGGACCAAAACAGGACCAAAACAGGGCTAAACCAGGACTAAACCAAGACTGAACTAGGACTAAACCAAGGACTAAACCAAGGACTAAACCAAGGACTAAACCAAGACTAAACCAGGACCAAAACGGGACTAAATCAGGACTAAAACGGGACTAAAACAGGATTAAAACAGGACTAAACCAGGACTAAAACAGTATTAAACCAGGACTAAACTAGGACTAAACCAAGATTAAACCAATGACTAAAACAGGACTAAACCAGGAATAAAACAGGACTAAACCAGAACTAAACCAGTAACAGTACCTTTTAATTCTGACCTGCCCTGAAGGCTAACACCACAGTGATGATGATCTGCAGGAGGGCTGATCTTAATGTCAGGCAGATGAGCTCAGAAGGTCTGGAGTTAGAGAACTTCACGAGCTGTTTTCAGAGCTTTTCTAAAATCCGGTGTGCTGCTTTCAAATTACCACAAATTATTCAAATGTTCTCAGATTTCCATGTGCATTGGAAAGCTTAGAATCTAACTCAAAACGCCACTGGGATGACTTGTGACTGTTTTTTTCCGTGGCCGGGCACATATTTAGATCACCGTGTTGCCTTTGGTTGTTTTGAATCTGAGTTCTCCTTCCTTTTACTCTTCGCGCTAAGTCGCTCCCCCTTCAGAGCGATATCACGGAAGAAACAGTGTGCGTCCCGCTAATGAAACTACTGCACATCGCTTCAGGTTTGTGACGTTGTAGTGTACAGTTATGTATCATGTTTTTGTATATTTATATAGAATTGTAGTATATATGTATACAGCTCTGGAAAAAAATAAGAGACCACTGCATTTTTTTATGAAATCAGCATCTCTACATGTATTACAGCCATTCCATTCCAGCGGCTGTTGAATTCCAACACAAACACAAAGCTGAGCTACTTCAGTTCTTGCACCAGGAGTGGAATAAAGTCACCCAAGAACAATGTGAAAGACTTGGACTAAACCAGGTCTGAACCAGAACTAAACCAGATCTGAACCAGGACTAAACCTGGTTAAAAAGGGGACTAAACCAAGATTAAACTAGGATTAAACCAGATCTGAACCAAGACTAATCCAGGTCTAAACTAGGACTAAACCAGATCTGAACCAGGACTAAACTAGGATTAAATCAGGCCTAAACTTAGACTGAACCAGGGCTAAACCAGGTTAAAAATGGGACTAAACCAGGACTAAACTAGGATTAAACCAGATCTGAACAAGACTAAACCAGGTCTAAACTGGGACTAAACCAGGTCTGAACCAAGACTAAAGCAGGTCTAAACTAGGACTAAACCAGATCTGAACCAGGACTAAACCAGATCTGAACCAAGACTAAACCAGGTCTAAACAAGGATTAAACCAGACCTAAACTTGGACTGAACCAGGGCTAAACCAGGACTAAACTAGGTTAAAACAGGGACCAAACCAGGACTAAACTAGGACTAAACCCGGTCTGAACCAAGACTAAACCAGGTCTAAACTAGGACCCAAGAACAATGTGAAAGACTTGTGGAGAGCATGCCAAGATGCATAAAAGCTTTGATTAAAAATAAGGGTTATTGCACCAAATATTGATTTCTGAACTCTTCTTAAGTGTAAACATTAGTATAATGTTGTTTTAAAATGAATTTGATCTTGTTTCTTTGCATTGTTTGAGGTCTGAAAACATGTATATTTTTGGTTATTTTTACCATTTGTCATTTTCTGCAAATAAATGCTCTAAACGATAATATTTTTTATTTGGAATTTGGGGGAAAATGTTGTCAGTAGTTTATAGACTCAAACAAAAATGTTCCTTTTGCCCAAACACATACGTATAATTAGTAAAATCAGAAAAACTGATATTTTTGCAGTGGTCTTATTTTTTTCCAGAGCTGTTTTCTTACCACTTTCTACATTTTAGAAACATACAGAAGATACCAAATATATAAATAACTACCAAAAGGACGCTAGTGTGAGGATTTGGTTATAAATGATCAAAAGAAAAATTGTAGCATCAACGAAAGGGTGAGTCCAAACTTGTACTAACTGTAGTGAGGCTTCCAATAGGAGAAAAATGGAGAGAGAGATCACTAAATAACTCAAACATGCATGGATGACTTCTAAAACGTCTTCGGGCATGGTAGAAAGCTCAAAAAAAGTCAGTTTGAAACCATTTTTGGCCTACATATTTTGCGTGTTGGACTCTTTTGTGCTTTAGTGTCATGTCTTCAGGTGACTACTCCAAACTGCCAACATTTGCATTCACTAATTAAATTGTCCCCACACACACACACACACACACACACTTCTTGATTAAAACTAATATTAATCATTTTAATTAGGCCCAATAATAATTACATTTCTATCAATCTTCAATTATTGCTCAGTGGAGTTTTAAATATGGGAGCAGCTGAGTGCCTCTGCGCTCATTTGTTTGGAGGCGGTGGACGTGTCCGCCGCTGTCCAGGAGGAGCTACTTCTGCGGAAAGAGAGATGAAGAGAGAGGAAGAGGGTGAAAGAGTGGAACGTGATGGAGAGAGACATGAAGAGAGAGGAAGAGAGTGAAAAGTGATGGAGAGAGATGAAGAGAGAGGAAGAGAGTGAAAGAGTGGAACGTGATGGAGAGAGAGATGAAGAGAGAGGAAGAGAGTGAAAAGTGATGGAGAGAGAGGAAGAGAGAGAGGAAGAGAGTGAAAGAGTGGAACGTGATGGAGAGAGATGAAGAGAGAGGAAGAGAGTGAAAAGTGATGGAGAGAGATGAAGAGAGAGGAAGAGAGTGAAAGAGTGGAACGTGATGAGAGAGAGATGAAGAGAGAGGAAGAGAGTGAAAAGTGATGGAGAGAGAGCAAGAGAGTGAAAAGTGATGGAGATAGAACAGAGGGGGAGAGGGAGCTGGGGGAGGAGGGACAGAGAGAGTGAAGAGAGAGAGAGAGGAGAGAGAAAGGTGAAGAGGAGCGAGAAAGAGATGGAGAGACAGAAGAGAGGGAGAGGGAGATGGGGGAGGAGTGATGGAGAGAGCGAAGAGAGAGAGAGGAGATAGAAAGCAAAGAGAGAGAGATGGAGAGAGAGAGTGAAGAGAGAGAAGAGATGGAGAGAGAGAGTGAAGAGAGAGAAGAGATGGAGAGAGTCAGATGTAGAGGGAAAGAGAATAAAGACAGGAGAAAGAAAGGGCTGAAGAGGGCAAAAGAACAGAGACAGAGGAGAAAGAGAGATAAAGAGAGGAATGAGAGATGAGATAGGAGAGAGAAATAGAGGTGAAGAGAAAAAGGGAACAAAGAGGAGAAAGAGAGATGAAGAGAGAAGAATAACAAAGAGAGAGAGGAGAGAGAAATAGAGACAGAAGAGATGGAGAAGAGAGAGAGATGAAGAGAGAAAGAACAAAGAAAGAGGAGAAAGAAAGATGGAGAGATAGAGAGGAATGAGAGAGGAGAAAGTGATGGAGAGATAAAGAGAGGAATGAGATATGGAGATAGGAGAGAGAAATAGAGACTGGAGAGATGAAGAAAGGGAACAAAAAGGAGAGCGAGATGAAGATTGAAGAATAACAGAGAGAAAGGAAGAAAGAAAAGAGATGGAGATAGAAGAAATAGAGAAATAGAGAGGAGAAAGAGAGATGAAGAGAGAAAAAGAACAGAGGGGAGCAAGAAAGAGATGGAGAGATAAAGAGAGGAATGACAGATGGAGATAGGAGAGATAGAGAGACTGAAGATATGAAGAGAGAAAGGGAACAAAGAGAGGAGAAAGAGAGATGAAGAGAGAAAAAAGAGAGAGATGAGATAGAGATAAATATAGAGATGAAGAGAGCAAAGACAGAGTGAGAAAGAGAGGGATGCGAGATGGAGAGAAACAGAGGGATGAGAGAGAGTGATTGTGTGGTGAGTGGGAGGGTAATTCTACTTTTGTGTTGGGAAAATCCTGTTTTTTTTAGAAGTACATTTAGCACAACCTCCTGTTTATCTTAATATGAAGTTCTGTAGAATCTGTAGATATTTAACAACACATTATACTTGTATTCACTGTGTAGTTATAATCTATGGCATTATAAATTGTTATAATTTGGACATTTTAAATTGCAATATTCGTTTAAAATAACTTCATAAAAAGCACAATAGGTCTTCTTTGAACATGTCTGTCTTGCATTTATTCTATTACAGGTGTATTCAATGCTCAAAAACAACTTGAAAAACATGCATTCTTACTACAGCTCTGGAAAAAAATAAGAGACTGGTGCAAAATTATCGTTTTTTTTTCTGATTTTACTCCTTATAGGTATGTGATTGGGCAAAAGGAACATTTTTGTTTGAGTCTATAAACTACTGACATTTCCCCCAAATTCCAAATAAAAATATTATCGTTTAGAGCATTTATTTGCAGTAACATCGAACCTTTATTTGAGGTGTTTTTTTTTTTTTTTTTTTCCAGCCAATAGTTCAGTGAAGCAATATCTAAAAGTACTACTCTTACCCCCCTTCCTCCCCTCGTTGTTTACAGTAAAGTACAAATCAGATTTATTCCTATCTTCCCCACTGCGGTTTAAGCCCTCCTCTGTTGACGAAGCACTCGGCTGTAGTAGCACTATAAATAAACGTGCACATCTGAATGGGAGAAAGTGCTCTATTAAAATCCACTGTGAGCGTGTTACCATAATACTCCAAAAGCCGGGCAGCATGTTTTTGTTATGCCATCTGATCTGTCTGTGCTAGTGAACGGGGGATTACTGCGCTGATAGTCGTAGCTAAAGAACAAAAAGTGCAACAAATATGAAAACACAAATGTTACTTTACCTGAGTGCTTTTCAAACTGGGCCAGATGAAAAGCTATACATTGATTTCTTAGCAGTTTAATATGACTAAAAGAAGCTCACAAGAATCAATTTTGTAGATCTTTATAGTGTTACCTCATCAAAAACAGACCTGGAGTTTTGTTTTGTTTCATTCACATGTTTGAGTAATCCTTTTTTATTAGTCTGACTACATCTCAAGCTCAAAATGCTCTGTTCCACCTTGTGATGTCATATAGTGTTAGTTTTCAAGTTAACAGATCCTTTTACCTTTAGTTCAGTAGAGATTGACAATTCCAGGGCTGAAATCATCCAAATGTTTCTATTGAAAGTAGGGCTGGGTGGTATACCGGTGCATACTGAATACCGGTGGGGTTTTTTTTAACGATATGAATTTTTCATTTACTGCAATACCGGTGAGTGTGTACGTACAAAACGTCGGGAACACGTCGTGCCGGAACATCACGCCAGGGATCTGTTTTGCAGTGGCATGAGAGCGGTGGAAGCATAAGCCTCGGCTGCTTTTTCGGCCACTTTTTGGGCGGCCCCGAAGGCTGCGAAAGCTGCAGCCCTCGAACTAACCTCCGTGGACCGCAAGGGACATGGGACAGGTCCACAGAGCCGCTCACAGCGCCCAAACACGCTGCTAATGCTAACAACACGCACCACACAAATGGCGCACATGGATCAATAACATGGCTAGTGTGAGTGTAGAAACAGAGGAATTTATACTGAAAAAGAGGAGCCGTGTCAGTAGTGTGGAAGAAGTTCGGCTTTAAAAAATCTGACGCTGATCAAACATATTCTGTAATGTTTTCGGGCTAAAGTTGTAGCGACTCAGACGTCACTCAAAGACGCGTTTGCTAAAGGGACCGCCTACGACAAGAAAAGCAAACGGTGGAACGATATTACCAACGCTGTTACTGTCCACTTCGCCAAAGAGATGGGACCACTTAGTCCTGTTGAGAAAGGAGCTTCAAGGAGATGATTAAAGCACTGGACCCAGATATGTTTTACCAAGTCCAATTTACTGCAGTAATTCAAATACTGTGATGCCGATAAAATTTTTAAAAATACCGTGATATCAATTTTTGGTCATACCGCCCAGCTCTAATTCAAAGTGTATGGAGCACTTCTTGTTTTACCACATGACATCACAGTGTGTTTTCTGTTTGAGAGAAAAATTCTAAATATGCAGGATTTGTGTGTTAAACGTGTTAAACACAACTCCGGGTATGTTTTGGTAAAACAACATTCTAACTTGGATCAGAAAATAACGTAATATAGGCATTTTAAATTCTTAAATCTATGGGTTTCAGAATGATTAGAAATTAGGACAGTTGCCATAGTGATTAACAATTTAAACCAAAATAGGGAATCTTTTGATGAGAAAAAAGTTTTCAGAATGAATAGCTAACCGTCTTCTGTCTGAATATGGCATTTATTGAAGCATTAAACAGAACATTTGGCAAGAAGCTTCTCCTTTTTCTAAATAAATGTATAAGTATGATTGAGGTGAACTTTAATGTATTTTTTTCCCTGCAAATTACAGTTTAAGATGAATTTAATGCCAAATTTTGAACAGATTTAATCCAAAGCGATACCATCTCTCTATTTGAACTCTTATTTACTTTTTACAGCAGAGGTATCTCAAGATTTCACCTGTTTTTATCCATCTAATTTTCATCTTTTATCCTTTTGTTTCCCAGGCCCGATGCAGGAGACGGTGTTCGACTTCTGGAGGATGGTCTGGCAGGAGAACACGGCAGCTATCGTCATGGTGACCAACCTGGTGGAAGTGGGACGGGTGAGTACCGGATCAAAATCTTTGTCTCTAAAAATCCTATAGAGGGATAATCAGACTACGTCACTTTGGTTTTTCTGCCGGAGATATACAATCAGGTATAAGCGGATGTCCAGCTGCTGAAGTTTGAGCCATTTCTTCTCGTCATTTAAGCACCCACCTGCATTTAACGCGTACAGAAATAAATATTTAACTTCTTTTACTTCTTTTTACTTGAGATAAGTAAAGGTTTGCTGCTTGCACCTCCTTCCATCTTCTTCCGCTTTTTCCATTTCTGAGTCGCAGGGCCAGCAGTCCAAGCAGATCTGCCACCCAGAACACAATGCACCAGTCCCCATGAATCTAGACCAGATCTCTGCCCTGACATGCCTGCCTGATCCGGCGTGTCTCTGCGATCCTGTGATGCGGGATCTTGGGTTCCAAGACCACTCCGACCGCTCCAGAGGCATTGATCAAGGGTCAACTGCTTGTACGCGTTCACTCTATTCGCCATCTTGCTTCTCTCGCCACTACACACGCTAATCTCTTCCTCTCTTCCACATCTCCGATCAGCAGACAATAATATAAAAGATCGCAACCAACAGGTTGGGAGGTATGAATTACACCTTAAAAGTTGCTCCAGGTCGTATCCTAGCGACCCCCGCCAGCGACCAGACTTAGACGGTGATTGTTAACCTAATCAATGGATAAAAAAAACGCAACTCACCCAAAAAATGATGGAGCCCGGGCGAAAGACAATGGAGCCTGGGCGAAAGACGATGGAGCCCTGGCGAAAAACGATGGAGCCCGGGTGAAAAAAGTTAAGACCCGGGTGAAAAACATTGAAACACGGTCACCAAGTGTCTTCGATAAGAAGAAGTGACTTTATTTGTTCAGGACCACAGCTGGAGGATTTTACCTATGGTGCATGTTTTGGATTGTTGATTCTGAGAAAATCTGCGCTTTTTTTTTCTCCTTTTTTACATGCAGCAAGCAAGCCATGTTTGTTTTTGACTTGAACGGCGCATGCGTCTCTCTGATTGGTTCATCCACCTGTCAATCATGCTCTCTGAAATCAAGGAAACAGGCTCCACTCATCTTTGTAAAGTTTTGTCAAAGCATGTGGTTCTGGCTCCTCAGATAAGCGCACGCCCTGCCTGATCCCGCTGATTCCCTTATTTCCGTGGACCTTAAATGTACCAGATCTGATCTTGATTCACTTCTCCATCTCCTGGTACCTCATTAGGCAGTTCCTCTACAGTAACTCGGTATCACGATGTCCCACCTCCCTGCCCCCCCTCTGTACCCGTCCTCACACCTGCTCCGCTGCGATGCCATCCTCTTGAGGGACCCAGGACCCCCACGCCGGCTGTTCAGTGCCCGCTCCAGTGCCACTCGTGCTGCTGCGATGTGAGCTGAGGGGCTGAGCGGATCTATGGCTGGATCTCCGCATAGTTTGCAGTAAATTGTATTCTCGGTTTAGTCGTTTTTAGTGCGAGCTGCAGTCCAGGTTTAAAGGTGTACTTACTAGTGTTGTGATGATGTTTTGACGTCCTCTACCATTGGCACCGCAGTTTTCCAAAGCAAACTCAGTGGACTTGTTTTAGACGAATACTGCAATTTAAAATGTCCAAATTATAACACAGCAATCCACGGGTGCCATATACAGCTCTGGAAAAAAATAAGATAAGAGACCACTGCAAAATGATCAGTTTTTCTGATTTTACTACTTATAGGTACTGTATGTGTTTGGGCAAAAAAGTCTATAAACTACTGACAACATTTCCCCCAAATTCCAAATAAAAATATTATCGTTTAGAGCGTTTATTTGGAGAAAATGACAAATGGTCAAAATAACAAAAAAGATACATGTTTTCAGACCTCAAACAATGCAAAGAAACAAGATCAAATTCATGTTAAAACAACATAATACTGTTTACTTGTGCTGTCAGGTGATTAAAAAATTAATCTAATTAATTACAGGATTTGTAATTAATTAATCTAATTAATCACATTTTAAGAGTGTGAGAGAGAGATTGAGGGAGAGAGCGAATGAACGAACCCACTTTGCGATTGAGTTCGTCAGTTTTCATGTGGTCGCTTTGTTCATTCGTTTCCCAAATTCTGTGAGCGTGGTTTGGTGGTTTGGTGAAGTTCGCACTTTCACCGGTAACGATGGAACTTGTCTGGACGTGTTTAAACATGTTAAACTGACAGCTCTAATGTTTACTCTTAAGAAGAGTTCAGAAATCAATATTTGGTGCAATAACTCTTATTTTTAATCACAGCTTTCATGCGTCTTGGCATGCTCTCCACAAGTGTTTCACATTGTTCTTAGGTGACTTTATTCCACTCCTGGTGCAAGAACTGAAGTAGCTCAGCTTTGTGTTTGTGTTGGAATTCAACAGACGCTGGAATGGAATGGCTGTAATACATGTCGAGATGCTGATTTCAGGAAAAAAAAAATGCAGTGGTTTCTTATTTTTTTCCAGAGCTGTATAATCAACACATGCACAATACTGTATGTCTTCTTTAAATAACACAGAGTTACTCATATCTTCTCAGTGAAACCCTGTAGAGAGCTGTGATTTCATCTGTAAATCTGCAGTGGGCACAGTTGGTCCCTAAACCTGCTCCACCGTATTACAGTGTGGCCCATCTGCTCAGATACAGCCACTGATGAACTCTGGGAAATCCTGGCCCCCCTCACCACACAGGGGAAGGGGGAGAGGGGGTGGCTGCCGGGGGGGGGGTAGTCTTTTGATGTATTAGATATTTGGTTTGGATGTCCCCCACTGATTCCCGCTGTAACGGACTGCTGTGAAGTGTTTTTGATTTTTTATGGATGCATGTGTAGTAGTGATGTACAACTTAAAAGACAAAATCATCATGTGGTTATAAAATTTTAAAGGGTCCACATTACTCAAAATTGACTCTTATAATGTTGTTTCCTGGATTTGTGTTTTGTTTCATTCATGCATGTTTGAGTAACCCTTTATTATTTGTCTGTCGACATCCCCAAAGCTCAAAATGCTTTGTCCCATGTCATTAAGTGGTAGTTTTCAAGTTAGCTACCTTTTACGTTTAGTTCAGTAGTGATTGGCAATTCCATTGCTGAAATCATCCAAATGATTCTATTGAAAGTTCACGGAGCTTAAAACACAGTGGAGCACTTCCTGTATTACCACATAACATCACAAGGTACTACAGAGTGTTTTCTGTTTGAGAAAAAAACTCCATCTAAATATGCAGGTTTGTGCGTTAAACATGTGTGAATGAAACAAAACACAACTCCAGGTGTGTTTGTGATGAGGAAACATTATCACATAGATCAGAAAATAGCGTAATATGGGCTCTTTAACACAAAAGGAAAATTGGTTTGTTTACAGTCACTGGGGTAACATCTGTGCGTGAAATAATTTGGCCCAAAGCTAATTGTGCCCAAACGAAGCGCCGGACTCTGGCTGATCCAATAAGGTAATGGATTTGGTCTAATTCAATCCGACTGGAAGTGAAGGGTAAATTTGAGAGTATATTTGAGTCATCAGGGGTTTAGTCATTGCTACACTGCAAAAATGAATATCTAGACTGGGTTAAATAGACTTGAGTTTAGAATATGAATCTGGATTTGGGTAGTTTTAAGTAGTTTTAACTAGAACTGGGGCAGAGGTCTAAAGAGGAGAGTGACGAGGGAGGAGGGGCGGGGCCTAGAGCTAATAAGGAGCAGTGTTATTGGTCGAACAGGTATCCAAGCTCTGCCCCTGCAGCCAGGCGTTACTGATTACAACTACACCTGTAATCAGGACAGTCTTGTGTGAAATTGCAATTACCACTGCCACTACATAGGGCATCTTCTCTTTGTTGTGCTTGTGTCTGTTTTATAGTTTTAACCTATGACACCCGTGGACTATTATGTCAAAATTTGGACATTTTAAATCGCAATATTCATCTAAAACAACTCAAAACAAGCCCACTGACTTCTACGTCTGAAAACTGCGGTACCCAGTGAGCGCTGACGCCGCTGCAAATGTCATCACAACAAAGAGCTGTACAGCTTTTGACACCTTCTATGGACAGCTGCAGATCTTTTTTTTTTTTCCATTTATACCAAAATCCTATGTGTATCACAGATGAAGAAAATTGGGGAATGAAGGAAGTACAGCTCTGGAAAAAAATAAGAGACCACCGCAAAATGATCATTTTTTCTGATTTTACTACTTATAGGTATGTGTTTGGGCAAAAGGAACATTTTTGTTTGAGTCTATAAACTACTGACAACATTTCGCCCAAATTCCAAATAAAAATATTATCGTTTAGAGCATTTATTTGCAGAAAATGACAAATGGTCAAAATAACAAAAAAGATACATGTTTTCAGACCTCAAACAATGCAAAGAAACAAGATCAAATTCATTTTAAAACAACATAATACTAATATTTACACTTAAGAAGAGTTCAGAAATCAATATTTGGTGCAATAACCCTTATTTTTAACCACAGATTTCATGCGTCTCTCCACAAGTCTTTCACATTGTTCTTGGGTGACTTTATTCCACTCCTGGTGCAAGAACTGAAGTAGCTCAGCTTTGTGTTTGTGTTGGAATTCAACAGACGCTGGAATGGAATGGCTGTAATACATGTAGAGATGCTGATTTCAGAAAAAAATGCAGTGGTCTCTTATTTTTTCCAGAGCTGTACGTCACAGTGGGCGTGTACCAGTAGCGGTGAAAACAGGAACTGATCGAAGCAATGACATTGTGAATATAGGAGAATAAAGATTACCTCAAATACAACTTTGAGAATAAAATGAGAAGGAAAACAACTACAATTTTGCATGATAGGTCCACTTTAACCAAGTTTAGGTATTCATTTTTTGCAGTACAGGAACCCTTTTTACTGCAAATATCAAACCAAACCAAATCTTATTCTTGTAATTACTCACAGACGAAGCCTCTTATCAGACAGTCTCACCGAGTGTCATTGCATCTCTTTCTCCATCAGCAGTGTTCGGTGTATTAGCCCTTTAATTGAAGACGAGGGGGATGGGCCTGGGCGCTCTTATGATACCTGATCCGTGTTATGTTTCCACCGGGCCCCTTTAAATTTCCTCGGGGAAATCTCTTTTAAATAGCTTTGGTTTATTATTTCAGATCACGCCGTTGTCATTATATCAACCCATTTTACGAACCTTTTTTTTTTTTTTTTTTTACAAGATATGACTTTTCCATGTTTTGATTTGGCAGTGCTGTTTTTACTGCAAGTTCGTATCATACTGGCTGGATACGTGCTATAATTACTTCTACTATTACTGCAAATTATTACTCATGCTTGTACTACTACTACCACCTCTATGTCACTATACTGCTCTGGCACATATATGTACTGCATTACTACAAATACCCGCTACTTTTTACTGAGTGATTTACTAGAAAGGTTTATTTGGCTTCAGGGAAATTTCTTTTTAACATTTCGGGTTTATTGTTATGGGGCGCACGCTTGGCAATGGAAGAACGGACTTATTTTCAGTGAACATAGCATTTTCACAACAATAAAAGATAACAGGGTGATCTAAATATTTTATATGTTAGCAGTTAATATCCCACAGAAGTAAAATACCTTCTCTTTAAGGTAGGGATTTTAGTGTGTACTTCACTACTACAAATTTTACTATGATACCTTATTTATGCAGTGTCTCCGCTAGTGTATTTGTCCACAGGGAAATGTCTGTGTTTATTATTTCAGATCACAGATTAAGAGTAATGTTACTTCAAAATAATAATATCACTGGTCTACAAGCAAAATGCTTCCGGAACAAAAGTAGTGAAATTTTTCTTGGTTTAGGTCACTAATAAAGAAAAAGTAAGTCAGAAGTGCTGATTGGCTATAGTTTCCAAGATATAGTATTGGGTCAAAATAGGAAATTTATGCAAAATAAGGCAAAAACGGTAGTTTATCAGAAGGTACAGTGTGTCTACAAGCAACCAGTTCTATCTGAAAGCCTGTCTGCACATTCCAATACATTCATTTTAATATGTCTACAGTTTTAACATCAATTATTTTTTGATTTCACATAAGAGAGATGCCTTGAAATTGTGTGCACCTGATGTCTTAAGATATTTCTTGTTTATTTCTTGATGGATAATAAGTGCAAGTTAAAGATCCCATGGCATGAAATTTTCACTTTCTGAGGTTTTTAGAACATTAATGTGAGCTCCCCTGCCCTGTTTAGGCCCCCCCATGGCTAAAAGTTGCGAAATGTTTAAATTAAGCAATTGCGATCCTTTTCCGCGTTTGAAAAAAAGGCAGCCCAAACGGCCGATTCTGAACAAGGGAACTTTCTGACATCACACTCGGGGAAAGGTTTCCACCCCCCGTCTGGATGTCTACCCACCGTCTCTGGAAATCACGCCCAGAGAATTTGGACCGCAAACGAGCTACGAAATGCGAGATGCGTTTTTCTTTTTGTTTTTGTTTTTTGCCTGGAGACACGTGAGAGTGTTTCCAGGCTCGGATGTCCTTTATCCGAGCCTCTGAACCTCTGAAACAGCAGTGGTTTAATTTTATTTTCTGTGGAAATTTGTTTTGTTTTTTTTCGTTGGAAGCATCTCGTATCTTTCTAAGCGCTTAAAACGCGGAAGTGGGCGACAGCGCACACCGCACCGCTAATCCAGGAATCAGTGGCGTATTTGGCCACACCCCCACCCGCTGCACTGGCCTGTCTCTGTCCTCCTCATTTGCATTCAAGCAACAACGCCCAGAATAAAGTGTTTCAGAGACATATTTATGACTCTGGCTGTGTTCATGAGGCTTTCTCAGGCACTGAGTTTTAATTTTGGGAACCACTAATGCCCCATATAAAAGCATCAAGAAGTACCATGTCAGGGGATCTTTAAATATTTTCAAAATATAAATATTATTTTTAAGTAAAAATGCCTAAATCTATTGTATAAACAGATGCGATTTTGATGTAAAAAATATCATTAAATATCTTGAATACATTAGCTAACCAGCACAGTTATCAATTGATTTTCAGTTCATCTTATCAGTATAAATGAGATTTAGCCACTTTTATCTCGGAAGCAGATCGAGTCCAAAAATTTGTAGACCAGTGTTTTCAGTGAACGTAGCATTTTCAAAACAATAAAAGGTAACAGGCTGATCTAAATATTGTACATGTTTGCAGTTAATATCTCACAGAAGTAAAACACCCCCTCTTCAAGGTAGGGATTTTAGTGTGTACTTTACTACTACAAATCCTGACTACTTATTTTACTATGATACCTTATTTCTGCAGTGGAAATGTCTGTGTTTATTATTTCAGATCACAGATTAAGAGTAATGTTACTTCAAAATAATAATATTTAAGTAGAAGTACAAAGAAAGTACCAAAAAATTACTTGCGCAGGAGTATAAAGGTATTTGGGGAAACTAGTACGCAAGTAAGAGTAAGTACAAGAAGAAAAGTACTCCAGGAAATGTACTTGAGTCAAAATAACTAAACCGTACCCACCTCGGATGACATATTTTACTGTAGTACTACAAATATTCATTACTAATCTATGAAAGCTAATGTACTGTGTAGAGCAGGTGCTTTTAGATTTCCTCAGGGTAATTATCTTGGGTTCATTATTTTATTTCCACTTGATTGTCATAGCAACACATTTTTTCTTTTGCTCCATTTTTAAGGTGGAGATATTTAAGGTGGATTTATTGACGATGTTGATTTTACTGGGATCTTGTAACACTACTATTACTGCAAACAGAGGTGGGTAGACTAGCCAGAAATTGCACTCAAGTAAGAGTAATGCAACTTCAAAATAATACAGTATTACTCAAGAAGAAGTAGAATGTCGTGGTCCAAGAATTTACTTAAGAAAGAATGAAAATGTAAGTAAATGTAACAGAGTACTGCCCACCTCTTACATACAGCTCTGGAAGAAAATAAGAGAACACTCCAAAATTAGCAGTTTTTCTGATTTTACTACTTATAGGTATGTGTTTGGGCAAAAGGAACATTTTTGTTTGAGTCTATAAACTATCCCCACCGCTATCAGACAGTATAACTCCACTATATAGTCTAAACGTGCAATTTTTTCTAGATTCTCTTATTTACTTATTTTGTTATTATTGTCTGCATGCACTTTTTTGTTCTAACTTTCTTTGCGCTAAACTGCCTGGAGCTAATGTGGCAAGTGAATTTCTCCTGTGTGAGATCAATAAAGTCTTATCTTATCTTATCTTAAACTACTGACAACATTTCCCCCAAATTCCAAATAAAATATGATCATTTAGAGCATTTATTTGGAGAAAATGACAAATGGTCAAAATAACAAAAAAAGATACATGTTTTCAGACCTCAAACAATGCAAAGAAACCAGATCAAATTCATTTTAAAACAACATAATACTAATGTTTACACTTAAGAAGAGTTCAGAAATCAATATTTGGTGCAATAACCCTTATTTTTAATCACAGCTTTCATGCGTCTTGGCATGCTCTCCACAAGTCTTTCACATTGTTCTTGGGTGACTTTATTCCACTCCTGGTGCAAGAACTGACGTAGCTCAGCTTTGTGTTTGTGTTGGAATTCAACAGACGCTGGAATGGAATGGCTGTAATACATGTAGTGATGCTGATTTCAGGTCTCTTTTTTTTTTCCAGAGCTGTATTTTATTAAATTTACTACCTACTGTTTGTCTGACTATATTATTACTACTACTACAAACACTGCTACCATTACTACTTCTCTTACTAATACAGCTTACTATTACTAATATTGCAAACTACTGGTGATTTATTTTTTTTACTATTACAAATAATAATATAAGATAATCCTTTATTTGTCCCACAATGGAGAATTGCAGTGTCACAACGCAAGTTTCAGAAACAGTTGGAAAATATGAGCATGAGCATGCATCAAAATTAAGATAAATAATAAGTATGTACAATCAACTAAAAAAAAACGCAACACTGCAAGGTTAAAAGGCACAGGAACGTTGCACAATAAATGTCTTTGATTCTGAGCAGTGATTTTCAATACTGTGTCGGGCTATTTTGGATATTTTGGTTTAGATACTGTATATATCCAGGTATCTTTCCCTATCCCTCAATTCAGATTGTCAGTTGAGGGATTACACAGATATAACACTCATTATTGCTCAAAAATATCTAGAAAAACAGGTATTCCGACTGTGTGCGGTGTTATCTTTCCACAGATCTGCCCTGAACTTGGTCTGGTTTGGTCTCCAAGAAGATAGAAAGGTTTAATATCATACTGACAAAGCAATGACATCTCCAAAGAGAAAAGTATTTGATGGATCCTCCATTGGATAAGTTACACAATGCACATATCAAGTGTATTTTAAATGATTCATGCATGTTTGAGTTCTTACATTTGACAGTGTTCAGACTTTGCCATACTGTGAAACTTTCCAGACAAAGCAATGGAGAAAAGCATTTGACGGACCCTCCACCAGTAAAGCTACACAATGCACCGTTAATGTTGAAAACTGCGTTCTCTTGACTAAAAAAAGAGTGGTTTTAATTACCTTAAATCAGTGTTGAGAATTCGTTAGTATTGAAATCGAGTTAAATTTTAGTATCGTCACTACCTCCTCCTCACTACCATCCTCATTATTGCTTTTCTATCATTTTCACTTTTTTAAGGCACACTAATTTACACCTCTCCTTGCATATTTCCTCAGCCCTGGTTTTCGTCTCTGTCTACCTTAAGACTCATTCTCGGGTTATCGATGTGTGAATGAAAAAGCAATAATGTGCGAATGAGCTCTCCATCAATACCTGAGTCTCCCATTTACAAACGCTTCTTGACCGCGGGCCAAAACTAATATGAAGCAAATCTCGTTTTGACGGGGAGAAAAGCTGCTGAATGTGAAATATCAGGTGGCAAATGGGGTATAAAGTTATGTGACAATTATCATTATTGGAAAGATTGAGCCCCTGCGGTGAGATGAGGTGTAGGTGGTGCTGTTGGTGCAATACGTGGATATACTAGTACTTTATAAGGCAAACGTTTGGACTCACCCTCTCATTTAATGTTTTTTCTATATGTTTAGTACTATTCTACATTTGATATACAAACAGAAAACATCAAATATATGAAGTAAGATGCATGGAGTTGAGTAGAAAATAAAATAAAAGAGAAATAAGGGGGCAACTTTTCTGGTGGAAGATGAGTCAAATGCTCTTCTTCATGGAGATGTTATTGCTTTGTCTGGAATGTTTCACAGTATATCATACATTTTTTCTTAATCTTCTTCATGGAGACCAAACCAGACCAAGTCACAGGTCAGATCTGTGGAGAGACGACCCCGCTTACAGTCAGAATGCCTGTTTTTCTAAGTATTTTTGAGCTATAAAACCACCTATAATTGAATAAATGTAAGGTAGCTGTTTAATGTCATACTGTGGAACATTCTGGACTGATTGCATATCCATAGAATTAAACAGGTGATGGATCCCCAACCGAAAAGTAACATAGTTCCTCTTTAAGGGTGTATTCACACCTGCCTTGTTTGGTTCCTTTAAAACAAACCAGAGTTTGTTTGTTCCTTTGATTTGGATCTTTTGGGCTGGTGTGAATAAAAAACAAAAATCTCGATCCAGAGCAAACAAGCAAACCAAGACCGATCAAAAAGCTCGGTCTCGGCACGGTACCATTTGAAGCCTGGTGCGATTTGTTTGAGGTGAGAATGCAGACCGGACTCGATCCGACACAGTTGGCTTTTTGTACTTAACGAGCTCCCATCGTATGTCGAGCATTATGGGAAACCGAGGCTTACTAGACACCAGAGAATCTGCAGAGTGCAACCGTTCAGTGGGGAGGAGAGGCTACATTTGCGTGAAGAGCATGAAAAGTCACAAATTGATGTGCGCACATGAGCGCTGTCCGTAGCCTTCTTGCCCTGTGTCTTCGTCGTTTGGAAATTGATTGTAAAATAGTGTAAACCTCACCATGCTGCTCAAACATTTGTGCCAACTGTAAAAACTGTGCAAACCATATCGCTATGGCGACATTGAAAACAGCACGTAACACCATGATTCTCCTCCTTCCGTGTTTGGACACGGCTCATTTCTGTCCAATGGCTGGACGACCTCAGCACACGTGGTTTTGTTTACAAATGTTGGTCCACTTACAAAAAAAGTACAGTGTGAAAGCGAACCGCTCCAAAATAAAAAATTTTAAAAATTTAAATTCGGTCTGGCCCAAAGCAAGTGAACTATCAGACTGCGTGTGAATACGCCCTAAATTAACTTCTTGCCTCTACATTAGCTTAAAATGTTGTACAATTCAAAGTTGTTTTTATACGTGGTTGTAAAGTGCGTGCTGTGCTGCCCCTACAGGTGAAGTGCTGTAAGTACTGGCCTGACGACACGGAGATCTACAGAGACATAAAGGTGACCCTGATCGAGACCGAGCTCCTGTCCGAGTACGTCATCCGCACCTTCGCCGTGGAGAAGGTAACGCCCCACAGCTAACACATGTGCTCTTTTATATTTAAGTCTGTGTCCTCCGTAAACCAGGCGGAGGTCAAAGGTCACAGCAGCAGAACAGCTAGAGTTTGTTAGATAACACTGGTCTACAAATTTTTGGACTATCTGCTTCTGAGATAAAAGTGGCTAAATCTCATTTATAAGTTCAAGTTCAAAAAAGTTCAAAGTCAGCTTTATTGTCAATTCTGCCATATGTGTTCAACATACAGTGAATCGAAATTTTGTTTCTCTCTGGCCAAGTAGTGCAAAAAGACAGTGTACAAAATACAATATGAAGACAAAACACAACAAAAAACTATCTAAGACAGAGATCTAAGTTAAAACTAAAGTCTACGGTCTAAAATCTTAAAACAGTGCAACATAATAAATAAACTATACTATATACAGATTTCCAAAGTGTGCAGTGTGCATCAAAAATGTGCAATGGAAGATACAGCAGTGACTTGGTCATGTGCAGTAGAATGTGCATAGGAGTTAAGATAAAATAAAAATAAATGTGCAACAGTAGTAATTCTAGTGCAGTAACAGGAGTAAACAACAGTACTAAAATTCCAGTAGTCAATGTGCAATAACAGTAGTAAACAACAGTGCAACGGGGGTAAAATTCAATAACAGGAGTAAACAACAGTACTAAAAAAAAAAAAAAAAAAAAATTCCAGTAGTAAATGTAAGTGTGCAATAACAGTAGTAAACAACAGTGCAACAGGAGTAAAATCCAGTAGTAAATGTAAATGTGCAACAGTGCAACAGTAGTCCTTAGCAGCAGTTTTTTTTTTTAAAGTGTCTAGAGTGATAGGTCTTTTTATGGAATACAGGTTATGCCAATATGGGGGGTGGGGGGTGGGAGATGGGTAAGGTGGGAGTTCGGGTGTGAGTTCAGCCTCCTGACAGCCTGGTGGATGAAGCTGTTTGACAGTCTGGTGGAGTGGGCCCGGAGACTCCGGTACCTTCTCCCCGAGGGCAGGAGGCTGAACAGGCTATGTGCGGGGTGGCTCGGGTCACCCACAATGCTGGACGCTCTGCGGGTGAGCCGGGTGTTAAAAATGTCTAGGAGGGAGGGGAGAGAGACACCAGCGATCCTCCCAGCTGCATTCACTATGCGCTGCAGAGCTTTCCTGTTCTGTTCAGTGCAGCTCCCGTACCACACAGTGATGCAGCTGGTCAGGACGCTCTCAATGGTGCCTCGGTAGAAGGTGGTCATAATGGGTGGAGGGGCTCCAGCTCTCCTCAGTTTGCGGAGGAAATAGAGGCGCTTCTGAGCCCTCTTTGCCAGTGATACAGTATTCACTGTCCAGGAGAGGTCCTCACTGATAAGTATATGATAACTGTGCTGGTTAGCTAATGTATTCAAGATATTTAATGATATTGTTTTACATCAAAATCACTTCTGTTTGTACAATAGATTTAGGCATTTTTGCTTAAAAATAATATTTATATTTTGAAAATATTTAACTTGCACTTCTTTATCCGTCAAGAAATAAACAAGAAATATCTTAAGACATCAGGTGCACACAATTTCAAGGCATCTCTCTTATGTGAAATCAAAAAATATTTGATGTTAAAACTGTAGACATATTAAAATGAATGTATTGGAATGTGCAGACAGGCTTTCAGATAGAACTGGTTGCTTGTAGACACAATGTACCTTCTGATAAACTGCCGTTTTTGCCTTATTTTGCAAACAATTCCTATTCTGACCCAATACTATATCTTAGAAACTATAGCCAATCAGCACTTCTGACTTTTTCTTTATTAGTGACCTAAACCAAGAAAAATTTCACTACTTTTGTTCCGGAAGCATTTTGCTTGTAGACCAGTGTAATGGAACGTTTGCATTTCTTTCACCAGCCTTGTATGTGTTTGTATTTGGCAATGATTTACCATATGTGACTTTTACTGTTTACGATTCTTTTGGTATCTACCGCTCTCTCTGTCTCTCTGTCATTCTACTTCTTTCTCTCTATCATATGTTCTACTCTTTCACTCTACCTGCCTTCTTCTGGAGTTGTATGTATCGGGTGTGGTTGGTATGAGGGGGTTTGGTGTCGTCAAAACTCATCTGAACCTCTGACTCTCACAGAATCAATTTTCTCAGGGTTTCTCTTTCTCAGGGTTTATACAAGTCCAATCTTTTTGAGTTAATTTCACATTTTTTGGAAATGTTAAAAAAGTAACCAGAGTACCTGTTTAACCCCAAAATTAAGAGTTGTATTAACATTTTGAGAGTAAAGTAATTTGAGCACTTAAAGGAGAATTAACATTTTTTACAATCTGACCCTTATTTCGGTAATAAAGCAAGTTGTTTTACTCACCCATAGCACTTTGGTGTCATATGGAGCACTTCCAGAGATGTTTTAGATTAGCGATAGCCGTAGCGCGAGTTCGAGCATGTAATATATGCCCTGTGCGGCCTCCAAATAACACAAACTTTAGCATTTTTCAAATCATAGAAGCTCAATGTCTTAGTCGACACTTTCGTTTGAGTCAAAAGTGGCCTGTAATCTGAGATTTATCCATAATTTACAGCTTTGCGTTTCATGTTTGGGTCCCGGGAGCTGAGAGTGAAATAAACTGTGACTCCGCACATGCGCACTGGCCTCCTCATCTACTCGAAACTATGGATAAATCTCGGATTACAGGCCACTTTTGACTCAAACGAAAGCGTAAACTAAGACATCGAGCTTCTATGATTTGAAAAATGCTAAAGTTTGTGTTATTTGGAGACCGCACAGGGCATATATTATATGCCCCGAGAACTCGCGCTACGGCTATCGCTAATCTAAAACATCTCTGGAAGTGCTCCATATGACACCAAAGTGCTATGGGTGAGTAAACAACTTGTTTTATTACCGAAATAAGGCTCAGATTGTAAAAAATGTTAATTCTCCTTTAATTTGAGTTAATTTACCATTTTGGAGTAGCTACACACTGTAAAGTGTAATGTCTATTTTCTTTTAAACCTTGTAAAATATGAAATTTTGTACAAATCTATTTCTGAAGCCTTGGTGGAATTTTTAATATCAAAAGGTTTTTAAGCTCTGAAAGGTTCAGCAGGTTTCTTTCCTCACATCGAAACACCCTGAAAACATAAAATAAAAAAACAAAAACATGCATGTTGTGTTCTGACCCTGCTCTCCTCTCTGACCCTGCCCTCTGACCCTGCTCTCCTCTCTGACGCCGCCCTCGTCTCTGACCCTGCTCTCTGACCCCGCTCTCTGACCCTGCTCTCCTCTCTGACCCTGCCCTCTGACCCTGTTCTCTGACCCTGCCCTCCTCTCTGACCACACTGCTTTCTGACCCTCATCTCTGACCCTGCCCTCTTCTCTGACCCTCCTCTCTGACCCTGCTCTCTGACCCTCCTCTCTGACCCTGCTCTGACCCTGCCCTCCTCTCTGACCCTGCTCTCTGACCCTCCTCTCTGACCCTCATCTATTACCCTGCTTTCTGACCCTCCTCTCTGACCCCGCTCTCTGACCCTCCTCTCTGACCCTGCCCTCCTCTCTGCCCCCGCTCTCTGACCCTGCCCTCGTGGTTGTCGTCTTCAGCGTGGGGCCCATGAGATCAGGGAGATCCGACAGTTCCACTTCACCGGCTGGCCCGACCACGGAGTACCCTACCATGCCACAGGGCTACTGGGCTTCATCCGCAGGGTCAAGGCCAAGACCTTGACCAACGCCGGACCCATGGTGGTCCACTGCAGGTCTGGAGCTACTCTTACTCTATTTTATTACTACACACGTTCCCTCATTCAAATTGTTCAATTAAATCACAAAATGGACAGTATTCTTGTGAGTTTTAAGCCCGTGCCAGAGAGTTGTTTTGTTTCATTCATATTTGAATAATCCTGGTTAATTAGTCTCTCTACATCTGCCCTTTAATTTGACTCGTTTGTGTTTTTGCAGCGCGGGAGCCGGGAGGACGGGCTGCTTCATCGTCATAGACATAATGCTGGACATGGCCGAGAGAGAAGGAGTGGTGGACATCTACAACTGTGTCCGAGAGCTGCGTTCCAGAAGGGTCAACATGGTCCAGACCGAGGTACTGGGACTCGGGACTCTGGACCGGGTTTAGATCAGGGTCGAGTCCAGGTTTTGGCTTTTGTTAACTGTATGGTTGCTAGGTAAGAGTGGAAATACCTCTACATATGTCGTCATAAACATCTAATTAGTAGACACAGCGTTTGATCTCATGGTCAAATGAAGCTCACCAGGCTAGCAGTTAGCGCCAGTTCAATATTAAAGGGATATGCCACCCCCAGGTCAAATTTGGGCATCTCCCCACAGTCCAGAGACTAAAATAAGTGGTGGAAAGCGTTTTCCTGCTCACCCAGCCATTGTCCGAGTCTGTCGCCACTGACCGCCGCGGTATCTGGTGCTCCTCCGCCTTAGACTGGAGTCTAACGTCGCCAGAGAAAGATTTCGGCCAAAAGGAATTAATTTGCTCGATGCGTTTCCCAATTACTTTGTGTGTAGTGCGCATTCATATCGAGTGCAAATAAATGTGCAAATCAACACGGAGAGCTTGCCTTGGTCATTTTGGGTGGGAACTATTTTCCAGTGCGTAAGAATACAGCCGTATCACGCAGCACGTTGCCAGGGGAATCCCAGTTACGCACCAGGAAGGGAGTTCCCCTGTTGCACAACGTGGTGCGTGATACGGCTGTATTCTTACGCACTGGAAAATAGTTCCCACCCAAAATGACCAAGGCAAGCTCTCCGTGTTGATTTGCACATTTATTTGCACTCGATATGAATGCGCACTACACACAAAGTAATTGGGAAACGCATCGAGCAAATTCATTCCTTTTGGCCGAAATCTTTCTCTGGCGACGTTAGACTCCAGTCTAAGGCGGAGGAGCACCAGATACCGCGGCGGTCAGTGGCGACAGACTCGGACAATGGCTGGGTGAGCAGGAAAACGCTTTCCACCACTTATTTTAGTCTCTGGACTGTGGGGAGATGCCCAAATTTGATCTGGGGGTGGCATATCCCTTTAAGAATAGGAATTGATTTACGGACAAAATACCAAAATAAAGGTACCAGGATCATGTAGGATTAATACAAACATTCTTTTTAAGATCAAAATGAGGAGCCGGACAACAGCAGTTAATTTGTATTTCTCAACAGAAAGTAAGTAGGAGCCAGAATCGATGCTCACTTCCTGTTTGGAACGCAGGTTAGCTACGTTTATATATACACTCTATGCTTTTGTTCCTTGTAGTTTTTCCTATAGCAGTTAGCGTTAGTCCTCAAATTCACAAATTATAACTAATCCAGCGGGTGTCAGCTGGTACCAACCCATCAGCCACATTTACGTGAGGTCAAAGCCTTGTTAAAAGTCAAATTTGAGTTTGTAAATCTTTTGGTGTTTTATTTTCGATCATAATTATCATGTAACAGTGGCATTTGAGCTAAGAGCTAACTGAACTCCAGTTAAGATTTCTGAACTTTTGTGCATCTGGTAAAATCACTAAACATCCTCTGTTACATGGGACTGGTGAGGACAGCGTATACATGATATAAATATAAAAAATATACAGTACATGTTTACTTGCTTATGAATACTTCAGTATGAGGATTTGCTTCACAGTTTATTTATTTGTCCAAATAGGAAGTATAATGACAAACCAAACGTCACCAAAATTTCAAAACAAAGCAAGATTTTAGTCAATATAAAAATAAAAGAGATACTCCACTTGAGGCAAAAAAAAAAAAAGTAATCAAAAAAGTAGTAAAAAAGAGTAATAACCAAAAGGACAAGATTGCGGATACAAGCGGCCGAAATGAGTTTCCTCCGCAGAGTAGCTGGGCGCTCCCTTAGAGATTGGGTGAAGCTCAGTCACACGGGAGGAGCTCGGAGTAGAGCTGCTGCTCCTCCACGTCGAGAGGAGAAGCTGAGGTGGCTCGGGCATCTGTTCCGGATGCCTCCTGAACGCCTTCCTCAGGAGGTGTTCGGGCATGTCCCACCGGGAGGAGACCCCGGGGAAGACCCAGGACACGCTGGAGGGACTATGTCTCCCGGCTGGCCTGGGAACACCTTAGGGTCCCTAGAGGAAGCTGGAGCTGGAGCTGGAGGTGAAGGAAGTCTGGGAGTCCCTGCTTAGACTGCTGCCCCTGTGACCCGGCCCTGGATAAGTGGAAGAGGATGGATAAAAAAATATATATAAAAATAATAATTGAAATTAATTAAATAATAATAAAATAAAACATATTTTTAAAAATCAGTCAAAATGAAATGTACTGATGTTAACGATGTTTCAGTGAAATGAAGCGGTCTTATGCACTAAGTCTGGGCCCTTAGAGGCAGTCTAGATGTAAGATTAGGCACGCTCCACGACAGCCTGTTGTGTCTGCAGTGGATTAAAGGAGATCTTCTCGTGATTCTGAGCATAAGACCAGCTTTAGGACGTGCACGAACAAACAGTGGAACAAAGGGAAATGTATGTATTTTTATTTGGCAGAAATTCAACGAGTAAAGAACATTATGTGACTTCTGTAGTTCTGTTTACGTACAAACAGTATACACGATAGTACCGTATCTAACGTATCTAATGAAGCACAACTGCAATGCTTTCTAGTTAAATAAAATTAAAATAAGCTCCATAAAAAATAAAAATGCAAGTGTAATGTAGAGTAAAAAAAAAAATCTTAAAGGGCCCATATTCTGCTATTTTCTGATCTATGTTATAATTCTGTTTCCACATCACAAACAGTTGTGTTTTGTTTCATTCACACGTTTAACACACAAATCCTGTATATTTAAGATGAGTTTTTCTCTCAAACAGAAAACAGTCCACCTTGTGATGTCATGTGGTAATACAGGAAGTGATCCACTGTGTTTTTAAACTCCACACACCTTCATTAGAATCATTGGGATGATTTCAGACCTGGAATTTCCAATCTCTACTGCCCAAAAGGTAAAAGGAGCTGTTAACATGAAAACTACACAGCTTCATGACATCACAAGGTGGAACAGAGCATTTTGAAATTTGGAGATGTAGACAGACTAATAATAGAATTACTCAACTCATGTGTGAGTTTTTGATGAGGTAATAATGCACACTGATATTCTAATATGGTTTAAAGCTTGCAAGAGTCAATATGGGAGCTTTAAAAATATAAAACATTTTTCAAGCTTCATAAACACCATATTAGGAAAATTGTGTTTAAAACTGTCAACTTCTCTGCACATCATACTATGTAATCAAACTTTTTTAGTGTTTACAATATATAATATGGACCCTAGTTGCTAAGAAACATGATTTTGAACCATAAAATGTAACGTGACATTATTATTCCTCAGTGGACAGGTGATTTAGTTTGAACATGTATATGATTAAAAACTCATTAACATTCTAATTTAAGTTTAACTGGGCTAATGTGGACTTAAATTGAGTTCTTAAAACAGTCATTTAATTGTTAGTGAATAGTGCTCTTTCCTCAGTGGATTTACGGCACATCATATTGTGCACGCATCAATTTAAAGGCACAGTACCTGAAGAGAAGAAGTTTTAGTAGTAGTAGTAGTAGTAGTAGTAGTAATAGTAGTAGTAGTAGTAGTAGTAGTTTTTTATTATAATTGATTTATTTTGGGTCATAAGCAATTTACATTTTTTAAAACAATAAATAAGAAAAAAAAAATGGCCAAAAGGAGTAGGAAGAAGAAAACATATTTAATTCCACCTCCTCTACTAAAACTAGTATTGAAACTAGATGTCAAGTATTGACAGTTGACAAATTGAATTTCTCCTTTTGCCATGGATTACCTAGACGACTGAGGGATTCTTCACACATATTGATAATAAACAAATCACGTTCACAGGACAGAAATGAACCTTTCCTGAATCACTTTAGAATGATCTTGAGCTGCATCAGAACAAGTTTAAGAGCACACAGACTAGTATACGCCTGTGGACCAGTGGAGTTTTAGTATCGTGACAATACTCGTTGTCTTTTTGCAGTAGTCCAAAGTTATTCTTCACTTGTGTATTCCAAACTTAGTTGATAAGCACTTTTCACAATGTTCAGAGACCAGAGCTTTCCCTGTAAAGCTAATGTGCACTTCCTGATTATGAGACAATAAAATTATTTTGAAGCAGACAGTGGACTTATTTTGACCGCAAGAGCTGCTTATATAATATATCTGTTCCCGGGTAAGCCAAATCATGCATTTCTATCAAATTGCATAATCATAGGATTTAAAGCTGCACTGTGTAACTTTCCTGTTGGAGGGTCCACTGTCTGCTCATCTCCATGGTGATGTTATTGCTTTGCTTGGGATGTTCCACAGTATGGTATTAAACAAATACATATTGTATTTATTCAATTACAGGCATTATTCTCCACAGATCTAACCTGTAACTTGACCTGTAACTTGACCTGATGACGTGGGCCACTTGTCTCCATGGAGCTAGTTAAAGGCAAATTAACGTTTTTTTACAATCTGAGCCTTCTTTCGGCAATAAAACAAGTAGTTTTACTCACCCATAGCATTTTTCTGTCAATTGGAGCAGTATCGCAGAACTTATGTTGAGCCGTTCTGTTCTAGTAATGATCCCGTATCCGTTAACATGGTGCTGTATCATTTGCTCGGGGCATTACTTTGCGGTGTCCAAATAACACAAACTTTAGCACTTTTCAAATCATAGAAGCCCGATGTCTCACTGTAAGATTTCGTTTGAAGCAAAAGTGGCCTGTAATCCGAGATTTAGATTTTAGTAGATGAGGACGCCAGTGCGCATGCGCGGACTGCTCCCGGGACCCAAACATGAAACGCAAAGCTGAAAACTATGGATAAATCTCGGATTACAGGCCACTTTTGCGTCAAACGAAATCTTACATTAAGACATCGGGCTTCTATGATTTGAAAAGTGCTAAAGTTTGTGTTATTTGGAGACCGCAAAGTAATGCCCCGAATACAAATGCTAACGGATACGCTACAACATAACTTTCTTCAAACAGCTCCAAATGACACGAACGTGATATGGGTGAGTCAAACGACTTGTTTTATTACCGAAAGAAGGCTCAGATTGTAAAATAACGTTACTTTTCCTTTAAATTAAATGCCATACTGTGGAACATTTCAGGAAAAAAAACAGCACCTTTAAAATCCACACCACTGTAGGTTTTACAACCATGGCAGTCATTTTCACAGATTCCGAGTCCACTTCTCATTATATTTACGCGGTGGTTTTACTGTCCACGATTTAGCAGTTCTTTACATATTTAATGATGATCCCCCTCACAGCGCCCTCGCCAAGGCACTCCCCATCACTCGCGCTCCATTTCCATGGACACCGAGCAGAAGTGCCCGGGTAATAAAGCCCATTTCAGAGCCTTGTAACCACCAGCGTTTAGCCCATACTGATGGCTGCCTCACCCTCCTGTTTCATACCGACCGAAGTGTGCGAGCTTTGGGGAGTTTTTTAGCGCGCACTGACCATCTGGAGGTGTCCGTAGTTTCAGTGAACGCATCATTTCACCGTAATTCCCTTTAAATCACAGGCGTCATTGGGTTTAATGGGCGAGCGCTTCACGGCGGAGGGTGAACCGGGATTTTCTTGTCGACCGGAGACCAAATGTTGTTCAGGCTGAGTCATTCGCCACAAGTTCACTGACCTTCAGCGTGTGTGTGCGTGTGTGTGTGCGTGAGTGCGTGCGTGTTTGTGTTGTGTGTGTATTTGTGTTGTGTGTATGTCACTATAGGTTTATGTGTGTTTGTGTAGTGTGTGTGTGTTTGTGTTGTGTGTCTCTTTGTACATGTTTGTGTATATGTCTGTATATTTGTGTGTTTGTGTTGTGTGTATGTCTGTATAGGTTTGTGTAGAGAGTTTGTGTTGTGTGTGTGTGTCTGTATATGTTTGTGTAGTGATTGTGTTGTGTGTGTGTCTGTATAGCTTTATGTGTGTGTTTGTGTCTGTATATGTTTGTCTGTGTGTTTGTGTTGTGTGTCTCTTTGTATATGTTTGTGTATATGTCTGTGTGTTTGTGTCATGTGTGTTTGTGTCTTTGCTTTGTGCGTGTGTTTGCGTTGTGTGTGTTTATGTTGTGTGTGTGTGTGTGTGTGTGTCTGTATGTTTGTATGTGTGTTTGTGTTGTGTGTGTCTGTATATGTCTGTGTGTTTGTGTCATGTGTGTGTGTGTCTTTGCTTTGTGCGTGTGTTTGCGTTGTGTGTGTTTATGTTGTGTGTGTGTGTCTGTATGTTTGTATGTGTGTTTGTGTTGTGTGTGTGTGTGTCAGTATATGTTTGTGTGTTTGTGTCATGTGTGTTTATGTTTGTGTGTGTTTGCGTTGTGTGTGTATTTGTGTTTATCTTGTGTGTGTCTGTATGTTTGTATGTGTGTTTGTGTCGTGTGTGTTTGCATTGTGTGTGTCTGTATATGTATGTGTGTGCTGTGTGTGGTTGCGTGTGTTTATGTTTGTGTGTGTGTGTGTGTGTTTGCATTGTGTGTGTCTGTATTTTTGTGTGTGTGTTGTATGTGTGTGGTTGTGTGTTCCTCATATAAGCAAAAGTGTGTTTACCCTTAAAAGTCCTACATTACACAAAATTGACTCTTGTGAGCTTCTTCTTCTCCAAAGCTCAAAACGCTCTGTTGCACCCTGTGATGTCATGAAGTGGTAGTTTTCAAGTTGACAGCTCCTTTTACCTTTAGTTCAGTGGAAATTGGCGATCCCACGGCAGAAATTATTGTCCAAATGATTCTAGTGAAGGTGTGTCCTGTTTGAAAACACAGTGGAGCACTTCCTGTATTACCACATGACATCACAAGGTGGAACAGAGTGTTTTGAGTTTTGGAGATGTAGACAGACTAATAATAAAGGTTTACTCAAACATGAATGAAAAAAACCACAACTCCAGGTTTGTTTTTTATGAGGAAACACCATTCTAACATGACCTAAAGCTCACAGGAGTCAATTTTGTGTAATATAGGAAAAAATTTCATAAACTTTAAACTAGCAAAAAGAAAACGTGCACACTTAATGATGATCCTAATTTGAGCATGACCCCAGCTCCTTCCTCCTGACCCCGAGATCCCCTCTTCTCATCAGCCCCGGGTCTTCAGCTCAACAAACACGGTCCGTTTTACAAATGACAGCACATGTTTGTCTGTCACGGTCTGACCTGTGCATGTAAACGCACCGGGTCTGAAGTGACAGAGGGGCGTCAGGAGGAAATGTCACATCACAATGAATTTACATCAACTCCCGAGTCGTGTGACACCGCAGCGACCCTCCCAGCGGGTGATGAGAGCAGGCTGCGAGGGCCCCATCCGACCGGCAGGGGGCCTCGGCGCGACAGGAGGGCGTACGGGGCGGCTAGAGACGTCAATCTTCATCAGAGCATAATTATGACAGGGCTAATGAGGATAAAGCTACACTGTTTAGGAAGTGTGTCAGCCTGTAGACATTCATACGCAAGAAAGTCTGTCTTTCTCTCGCTATTATTTCGTCTGGAATGTTTCACATTATGGCATTAAATCCTTCTATCGTCACGGAGACCAAACCAGATCAAGTTACAGGTCAGATCTGTGGAGAGGCAACCCCGCTCACAGTCAGAATGCCTGTTTTTCTAGGTATTTTTGAGCGATAAAACTACATGTAATTTATTAAATGTAAAGTGGAGCTGTTTAATGTCATACTGTGGAACATTGCAGACAGAGAAGTGACAGTGACCCTCCATCAGAAAAGTTACACAGTGCACCTTTAATGTTCTTTCCTAGTCAAAAACGGACCTGGAGTTGTTTTGTTTCACTCACACACGTTTAACACACAAACCACTGCGTTTTTAGGCGTTTTTAGGTTCTTCTCTCAAACTTAAAACACTCTGTTCCACCTTGTGATGTCATGTGGTCATACAGGAAGTGATACATTGTGTTTTTAAACTCCATTCACCTTCATTAGAATCATTTGGATCATTTCAGCTTTTTCAAAAGGTCAAAGGTACCTGGTTCATGACATCACAAGGTGGAACAGAACAATTTGAGCTTTGAAAATGTAGACATTCTAATAATTCTAATAAGGATTATTTGCACACAGTAACTCATACATCACAAAAACATATAAAAACAATGAGCAAAAATATAAATAGTAATTCAAAATAAGAAGCAAAAATAACAAAAGACTTATGACAAACAAATGAGATATAATTTTATATTATTGTGAACCGTCTTTGTTTTACAGTGAAAAGCCTAAAAAACAATGTATTATTATTATTATTATTATTATTATTATTATTATTATTATTAAATGTACAAGCAAAACTTTTCTCTAATGCTCCATGTGCTGTCCACTAAAAAGTTCCTAGTTCCTGGTACTGATCCTTTAACGTAGCACGTTTTAACATTATAATGTTATATCTATTTAGCATACCAAGGCATAACTCAAAATAACAACTTCCTATCGGCCTGGCCTATTATCACTAATATAGCGTTGATATAAAGTTGCATTTGTTTGCGTAGTTTTGACCAGATTGATGTAAATGAGGTTAACAACACTGAATGTCACAACATTAATAAGATATAATGTTGTTTACAATGCTATGAGGTGTACGTTTTATTTTATTCAAATGAGATCGGCGAACATGCAAAAATCTGTAACGTGACCTTTGTACATAGACAATGACAAATATTGTTGAGAGAAACATCCGGAGGCGAATAATCACGCTAAGGTCACGAAAAAGGTCACGGCTTCCTCTGAGCACAAAGCTTTATGCTGCTGCTGCTGCTGCTGATGAGATACGAGCTCCATGCGAACTCAGGGGGTCTAATGCAGGGACTTTGTGTCAACGGTGTTACTTCACTGTTGTGGTAATAATGATGAGGTTTGCTCCGCTCTTCACTGTTTCTTATGGAGTAAATTGTCAGGAGCATTGGGTAAATATGGTGTATTTTTCAGATCTGAGGGTCTTGGTCAGGGCCTGTTTATACGAAAACGCCTATAGGTAAAAACGACAAAATATTTTATCGGAAGTGCCTTTCGTTTAGACAGTGATGGCGTTTTGGGGGCTTAAAAACGTAAAAAACTGAAACCGCCCTCTAAAGTGGAAAACTTGTATACGCTCGTCAACACTGCCCAAGACGCAAAACTCTGGTCAAATCTGCTGATGTCGTGTACGCGTTTACGTCACCATTTCTTTTATATTATAAAGTAAATTAAGTTAAATAACTTAAATTAAAAAGTTAAGTAAATAAATTAAGGAAGATTCTACGCATGCACGCGGACATAGTGATAATGAATCACAGCACCACCTAGCCGCCTGGCATGCATACCCAATCGAATCCCACACACTTTTGCGTCACTTTTGCATGCAGATTTCCTCCCGAAAATGCTCGTCTAAACGTGGAATAAAAAGTGAAGACGCGACGCCACTTTTGCGTCTTCATATAAACATAGCTTCAGGAGATCCTAGCTGCAGAATCAGCTTACCATACATGTTTTTTTATTCATTCATTCATTTTCTTCCGCTTTTCCATTTTCTGGGTCGCGGGGGCAGCAGTCCAAGCAGTGTTCTGCTGCCCAGAACACAATGCACCTGCACCCCATGAATCCTTCCGCGGGTGGTGGGTCCACAGGAGGACGGCTCACGTCACAGCGGGCCTTGAGGTATCTTCTGCCATGGGGGCTACCAATGTCCACAGACATTTTGTTTTTTTATTGTCTTAATATTATTCAAATAACACTAAAGAATAGGCCTAATACTGATTCCAATACTCCAGTAAGACAACAATAAAAAAAAACTCTTAGAATGTCATTTTCAACATTAAATCATAGTACCTCCTTTTATATTACCATGCGGCCTTATATCTGTGTGATCCCTCAGTCGTCCAGGTAGTTTCCGTCGTGGTCCATGGTCATGTACTAGTCTATGTGCTCTTATATTTGTTCCGATACAGCTCATTGAATGTGAATGTGACTTTGTTTAGTATCTTCACTTGTTCAAATGAGTTACTAGTTTTTGTATCGATTAGTATCTGATTTTCAGTGCTTTTGACAACACTACATCCAAATATTACTCAAGTTAGTGTAGGATTTATTTTCCTTTTTCCTTATAATATTAAGGGAACTATTTTTGGGGCAGAAAGATACAGTCGTGTGAGAAGGTCAAAAACAAAACGGGCTAAGCGGGGTATTGGATGTTCTGGTTGTCAAAACAATAATAATTCTGGAGCTGTTCTTCTTCTGGTGGTTTTTACTCACATCCACAACCTGCTTGATCTTCGGAAACACTTTAAAACGAGCATTACATTAGTATAGTAAAAGTATTACACGAAAAACCTACTCTTGAATGAACATTTCTTCATAAAGTAAAATCGCCGATGTCGTGTGTGTGTGGGTCCAAGTGTCCTGACAGATTCGCAATGAGGATGCTGTTGTTTGCAGGAGCAGTATGTCTTCATCCACGACTCCATCTTGGAGGCCTGTCTTTGTGGAGACACCACCATCCCGGCCAGTCAGCTCCGCTCTGTGTACTACGACATGAACCGCCTGGACCCCCAGACCAACTCCAGTCCCATCAAGGAGGAGTTCAGGGTAAGGGGACTCGCAGGGACAAAACTCTGGGTGCGGTTCCTTTAGGATTTACTGTACAAATGTGGTATAATTGGGGCCAAGCACCGAAGGTGCGAGGCACCATAGTGTTTCTACTGATTCTTATACATTATTCTTCGACCCATGGGAGTCTATGGCAACCCATAGAACCGTCTGGTAAAAAGTTGTGAAATTTTGCATGCACATTCCAGCCAGTCTCCTCATTACCCACAGCAATTTATAGGCCCCCAGCCCCAACCGTCTAGTGCCACCAGCAGCTCAAAATTTCAGGAATTTTCAGGAATTTTCTGCATTGCTAGGCAAGCAGAAATGTACCTTTGATCTGTCTTTGATGTGTCTTTGATCTAGCCGAAGTGAGCTCATATCTCGGGGACCCTTCATAGGAAGCCTGGTAGCCTGGGAAGCCTGGCTAACAGACCTTGTTAGACCCTGTTAAACCCATGCTGAGGCCTACATGCACCTTTGGTGCTTGGCCCCACATTGCTGCTTGCAGCTATATTTCATAATGATATTTGTCATGGAACAGATAATATCCTAAGCATGAGTTGATACCTTTCAAGTGATAGCGTGATATCGCCCTGTCACTCAAGTTAGACTCTTAAGTTTTAACACAATCTGACCATAAAGAAGTGATTTCGGCTGTAATTACAACAGGTGAGGGGTTAAACAATTCCCTCTCAGATTACAGTAGTCACAAGATACCTAGCATCACACTCTTGGATTAAAAAAAGTTTAAAATTCAACACCAAACAGAAGCATGTATGGTAAATGTGTAGATATGTTTTTGGGTTTTTTTTGTTTTTTAAATGTGTGTGTTTCTTAGTGTGTGTATTGTTCTGGTGGCTCAAAAATTATGGATCGGGGAGGGTTCTAGGGGAGGGGCCAGACCTCTAATCTGATTAGAGGCCCCTGAAGTGCCCCTGTCAATCAACTGATGAGAAGAACAACCTGAGAATTCGTTGATTGGTGATGTAATTCCACCCCCAAACTCTTGGCGGCAGTAGACCTATTGCGTAAATACAACTTAATGGGAGAAGAATACTGAATTAGGTCGTTTTCACACCAGGAAAGTCCAATAGTTCACTTGCTTTGGTCTGGACCAAATATTTTATTTTTTTTTTTGGTGCGGTTCGCTTTCACACTGCAGTTTTTTCCCAAGTGAACCAACATCTATAAACAAAACTATGTGTGCTGAGGTCGCTCAGCCATTGGACAGAAATTAGCCGTGTCAAAACGCCGTGTCCAAACACGGAAGGAGGAGAATAATGGTGTTACGTGCTGTTTTCAATCTAGCCTTAGCGATATGGTTTGTTCAGTTGTTACAGTTCGCACAAATGTTTGAGCAGCATCGTGAGGTTTACACTATTGTACAATCAATTTCCAAACGATGAAGACACAGGGCAAGACGGCTACGGAGGACAGCGCTCATGATCGCATCAAGTTCTGACTCTTGTTCTTCACACAAAACGTATATAAGCCTCGTAAGTTTCGTTTCGTTTAGTTTTGTCAGCCTCGGTTTCCCATAATGCTCGACATACAACGGGAGCTCGTTAAGTACAAAAAGCCAACTTGTGTCGGATCGAATCCGGTCTGCATTCTCACCTCAAACGAACTAAACCAGGATTCGAATGGAACCGTACCGAGACCAAGCTTTTTAGGTGATCTCGGTTCGCTTGTTTGCTCCGGATTGAGATTTTGGGTTTTTATTCACACCAGCCCAAAAGGTCTGAATCAAAGGAGCAAACGAACTCTGGTTCATTTTAAACGAACCAAACAAGGCAGGTGTGAAAACGACCTTAATCATTTGTGTGCTTGGATGTACCCTTTACTTGGCCCCTGAATGTAACGTGAAAAATCCAGAAAAATCCTAGAACCGCCACTGTTACAAATCACTTTTGATACTTTGTAGTGAAATCAATCAGAGCTTTTAAAATAAAGCTCAGATTTGTCTAACTTGAGTAACAAAGCTTCAGACAGAGCAGTGCCTCAAGTTGGCATCACCCCCCCAGGGAATGTTGATGCCATCAGCTGCAAAGTATCAATAGTTTAGTTTAGTTTAGCCTTGGTATCAGAAAATATACCCAAAACTACCACACAAAATGCTCACTACAGCGGTTAATAAATGTGTTTGTGTATTTGTGGTCACGTTGTGCAGACGCTGAACATGGTGACTCCCACGTTGCGAGTGGAGGACTGCAGCATCGCTCTGTTGCCGAGGAACCATGAGAAGAACCGGTGCATGGACGTTCTTCCTCCAGACCGCTGCCTGCCCTTCCTCATCACCATCGACGGGGAAAGCTCCAACTATATCAACGCCGCGCTCATGGACGTAAGGCTGCTAAGTGTGCTATCAAACCACTTTGCACACACACACACACATTGTACTGTCAAAACATTTAGACAGACTTTTTCATTTAAGTTTTTTATGCGTCTTCTTTATACACGTTGTAGATTCTCACTGAAAACTAGAAAACTATGAATGAACACTTACGGAATGTAGTAAACAAAAAATAAACAAAATATCTCATTCTTCTTTCTTTACTACATGTTCCATATATCTTGCGTCTTATATTTGATGTCTTCTGTTTGTGTCTAAAAGGTAGAAAGTGGTAAACATAAAGAAAAAAAAATGTAAAAGAAGGTGCGTCCAAACTTGACTGGTAGTGTATTTAGGCTACGTTTATATGAGGACGGTCTGAACAGAAGACGCAAAAGTGGCGTCGCGTCTTCACTTTTTATTCCGCGTTTAGACGAGCGTTTTCGGGAGGAAATCTGCGTGCATACGGTGACGCAAAAGTGTGTGGAATTCGATGGGGTATGCATGCCAGGCGGCTAGGTGATGCTGTGATACATTATCACTATGTCCGCGCACATGCGTAGAATCTTCCTTCTTTGGCGACGTCAGCAGATTTGACCAGAGTTTTGCGTCTTGGGCAGTGTAGACAAAAACGCTACGGCGGAGCGTATTGAAGTTTTCCACTTTGGAGGGCGGTTTCAGTTTTTTGTGTTTTTAAGCCCTCAAAATGTCATCACCGTCTAAACGAAAGGCACTTCCGATAAAATATTTTGTCGTTTTTACCCGTAAGCGTTCTCGTGTAAACAGGCCCTTAATGACAAAAAGCCTATTTAGTCGAATGCTTAAAGCCCCAGTGTGTAGGATTCGTGGTGCATAAGTGGATGGTGCTATTGCACTTTCTGTTTTAGCTACGGCAGACCTCGAGGGTCACCCGGGCGCGCCGTAACGCGGACAGCTCTCGTACCCGCGCACGAGCCGCGTGCCGCTACTGTATAAATAAAACGCGATCCCGTTTTTTTTATTTATTTATTTATTTTTCTCATGAAAACACACATTCCCGATCATGTACCATGACACTCTACACATCAAATGAAACCTTACAGTCTCCTCTTTTTGACTATGCAATTCATTTCCCTGCACAACAATCACTCCCCGAGCACATGGGGCTTTTATACGGAAAAGCACAAAACGAGGTTAGCTTACCTTAGAATGCTTTGCACAGGTCAAACTCTGTATTTCACCATAAACTTGCTCTCAATTTGTCCGTAAGGATCCAGCGAATAAAATCCATTAAAACAATTTAGTCCAAAACACGTGTTAGATCCATTACGACGTCTGATCCGGCAGCATGCTTGTGTTGTTTACCCAAAACCACGAGCCTTGCCGAAGGCAAGGCGGAGCCCAAATGTCCTTCTGCGGCTCTCGTATTCAAAATGGCTGCCTCTGCATGGGGAAGATCCCCCTTTTATGTTACTATAAGTCCAAAAGAATACTTTGATTTCATGATGGAAGTGAAAAGGCTTGGAAAACGATGTATTTTTGAATGGGTATCTTCAATTTCAGTAATTAACGTTTAAAAATCTTACACACTGTCCCTTTAAAGTGTATATAACAGGTTATAACATGGTCTTATAATTATTACTTCATTAGTCGAGATAGTACCTGTGGTGAATATTTGTCATAGTTTTACGCCCAGAAGAAAAAAAAAGAGAAAGAAATGGAACTAGAGCCGAGTTATTAAAATAATAAAATACCTCTGTGTTATTTTTGCTTTATAATTGTATAATTTATAAGGAAATGGTATGATAATAATAATTTCATAATTAATGGTCACATACTTTCTATTTATTCAACTATAGGTTTTATGGCTAACCTTTATATCCATGCACCTTTATATCTATGCACCTTTATCCTGGGATCAACCTTTCTTTAATCAAATGGCAAACAGCTGAAGTGGTTGCCTAGGTTACCCAGGTCACCTTCGAGTGCGTCAGTCCATTAACACCTTGTAATATAATAAAAGCTGCTGGACCGGACCAGACCATGCCAGTCAAAGTTAGTCCAAGGGCTAAATCTGACCCACGGTTGGCAACTCTCCCTCTACATGAGTCCTCCATTAGAGCAGAGCACACAGGTTAAAGCATCTGGGCCTGTGATGCTAACTGTAGGCATCTCTCTGTCTGAAGCTCTGTTAGACTATCATCTGAGCTTTATTTGACCACAATCAGACCACAAAGAACTGACTTCGTTGGAACTAAAACGTGTGAGCAGATTTAGGCTGTCAACAGTTTTCCAGTTACTCACTCTCACCTTTTTAAGTTGAAAATCAAACATGTATACAGGACAGACTCACAAAAATTAACGAATTATGAGATTAAATCCATTTGTGCTTTTCTTGAATTTTCAGACAATCTTAAAACTGTTTCGACAGCGTTTACTAATGTGCACACTGCGTCACCATGGAAAATTCCGCTATAGAGGTACATGTAGAACACTCCCAGCACGATGTCACTGCAAATATCAGTAGGGTCAATTTTGGGGAGTTATTCTTAGTTGTTTGTTTGTACAGTGAACCCTCGCTGTATCGCGGTTCACTGTTCGCGGCCTCGCTGTTTCGCGGATTTTTTTTTCCAATTTTTTTTTTTTTTTTTTAAATTTTTTTTATAGTGTAACTTTTTTTTACAGTGTAACATTCTGTCCTGCGCCCTGATTAGCTAAGAGACTAGACCAGGACTAAACCAGGTCTAAACCAGGTCTAAACCAGGACTAAACCAGGTCTAGACCAGGGATGGTGACGCAGGGTGGTAGGGACAGAGTCTCTGATGTCCTTCACGAGAGCGCCTGGGTGACAGGAGGTGCGGCCTTTGTTTACTTGCACGAGCCATGGAAGAGACTGAGTGCGAGCCGGACCATGGAAGAGCCAAGAATCAACATGGACGGGCCTGGCGCCTGGCCGCACGGCGTCCGGGGGAGCCGCAGCGGGGAGAGCCGCATTTGAGGGAGCCGCGCGCACGTGTCCGCGCGCACGTGTCCGCGCGCACGTGTCCGCGTGTCACGTGCCCCCCCCCCCCACACTATTAATATATTTTAATGAAAATCTACAAAAGTTTGAGTGTTTAAACAAGAGAAAAATGTTAATACCAGTCTCAGAAAGGTGTATAATGTGTCTGGTGAAGCGTTTTCAGCCTTAAAACATGTAGAATAATTGTAAAATATAAAATTGTCCTACTTCGCGGATTTCACTGATTGCGGGCTATTTCTGGAACCTAACCCCCGCGATAAACGAGGGTTCACTGTATGTGATTTAATCAAAGCTCCGTGCTCTTGTGTGTGTTCCAGAGTTATAAGCAGCCGTCGGCGTTCATCGTGACTCAACATCCTCTACCAAACACAGTCAAAGACTTCTGGAGACTGGTCCTGGACTACCACTGCACCTCCATAGTCATGCTCAATGATGTCGACCCAGCACAGGTAAAAACCACTGCATTTTTAACAATGTTTAACTCCCTAGAACTGTATATAGCTGTGAATTGATATTTTTTAGTTGATATTTTTGCCTGTTTATTTTATTTATTTACCTGAAAAGGGACAATGCACATTAATCAACATCAAAACAATGTTAATGTGCCCGAGTTAGCTGATAAGAGCTAATTTGCCTAGGTAGTCCCCAGATGTCAAAAAGGGATCCTAAAAGAAAATGCACTTAAAAAGTTACACATTAAAAATTACACAAATGAACAATAACATTACAGAAATACAATAAAAGTTTTAGTGTTCACACATTTGCGTTTCTAAAAGCCACTTTTTAGCATTCTTTTTAAAAGCAGAGAATAAGGGAGATGTTCTGATGGCTTCAGGCACAGAGTTCCACTGATGGGACGCTCTGACGGAGAAAACAGACTGACCAAATACAGTTTTTCTATGAGGAATAATGCAGTCTTCCCTCACTGCTCCTCTGGTCACTCTGCCCTCACTAGATCTAAAATTAACAAAGTCATTCAGCGAAGGGGGAGCCAAGCCATGTTTAATCTTGTACATTAGATCGATATTTTTAAATGTAAATAACATTGTCCCAGGTCATTAATTTGTATTTGTGCAAAATGTGACAATGGTGGTATCTGTAGTGTTTTTTGTCAAGTGTTTTTAAAGCTTGTTTATAGAGTGATTCAGAGGGTTTTATTGTTTTGGGTGATGTATTAGACCAGCTGATGATACAGTGTGTTATATGTGAGAGGGTAGGGGCAAAGAAGTAAGATTTTGCTGCCTCAATTGATAATGAGTCTCTGATGTAAAAACTGAATTTTATCTTATTGCTAACTTTTTGAATATGTGTTTTGAAATTGAGATTTGAATCTATGTATAATCCAAGATATTTGAATTCTGTGACAACCTGTACTTGTTGTCCTGCAATTAAAATATCTGGCTTTACATGTGAATTTATTTATTTTATTTTTTTTTTTTTGAAAAGTACATACAAACTGGTTTTATTCTGATTTGTATATACACTTATTTTTTGTTTTTATAAATATGTCTCATTTGACACCGGTCTCTTGCTATCTTTTCTTTTGCTTTTCCATCTATTTTTTTATACCCTCTGTTATATATTACATTTGATGAGTGAGCTACTGTACCCAAATAATTTCCCTTGTGGATCAATAAAGTTTGTCTAAGTTCTAGTACTTCTTAAAAGGCGTATATAACACAAAATGGATTCTCATGAGCTTTAAGTCATGTTATAATGCTGTTACCGCCTCAAAAACATACCTGGAGTTGTTTTGTTTCACACATATTTGAGTACAGTGAACCCTCGTTTATCGCAGGGGTTAGGTTCCAGAAATAGCCCGCAATCAGTGAAATCCGCGAAGTAGGACAATTTTATATTTTACAATTATTCTACATGTTTTAAGGCTGAAAACACTTCACCAGACACATTATACACCTTTCTGAGACTGGTATTAACATTTTCTCACATTTTTCTATTGTTTAAACACTCAAACTTTTGTAGATTTTCATCAAAATATATTAATATTGAGGGGGGGGGGCACGTGCGCGCTGACACGTGCGCGCGGACACGTGTGTGTGTTTTGGAACAACATATCCATGCCATGTGCGAAAGTCGAGTGGAAAGCGACCTGGATATCATTTTGGGCAAGACTCAAGCCACTGCTAACAGTGCAAAACCGCTAACAGACGCCTCTGAGCACCAGTCCTCACCACAAGACCAGGTAAGACTAACCTGCGCTCACAAGGGTTGGTTGCATTTCACCCCGGCTCCAAAATCAGTCCGCCCCGGAGTTCGGGGCATGGCTATCAATGCGTCGCCAATACTCCACAGCTCTCTAGGATGGGGTCGGGTTCGTCCTCTCGGCGTGACGGGGAAGACCCACTGTCTCCTCTCTGCGCGTGAGTGTCCTCTCCCCGCTGCGGCTCCCTCGAATGCGGCTCTCCCCGCTGCGGGCTCCCTCGGCCGCGCGGCGTCCGGGCCAGGCCCGTCCATGTTGATTCTTGGCTCTTCCATTTGTCCGGCTCGCCCTCAGTCTCTTCCATGGCAAGTAAACAAAGGCCACACCTCCTGTCACCCAGGTGCTCTCGTGAAGGAAATCAGAGACTCTGTCCCTACCACCCTGCGTGACCATCCCTGGTCTAGACCTGGTTTAGTCCTGGTTTAGACCTGGTTTACTCCTGATTTAGACCTGGTTTAGTCCTGGTCTATTCTCCTAGCCAATCAGGACGCAGGACACAATGTTACACTGTAAAAAAAAGTTACACTATAAAAAAAATTGGAAAAAAAAAAAAAAAAAAAAAAATGGAAAAAAAAATCCGCGAAACAGCGAGGCCGCGAACAGTGAACCGCGATACAGCGAGGGTTCACTGTAATCCATTATTATAGTCTGTACATCTCCAAAGCTCAAAATGCTCTGTTCCACCTTGTGATGTCATGAAGTGGTAGTTTTCATGTAGTTAACAGCTCCTTTTACCTTTTGTTCAGTAGAGAGGCTTTTCCTGTTTTACCACATGACATCACGAGGTGGAACAGAGTGTTTTCTGTTTGTGAGAAGAACTCGGACTAAATACGGAGGATTTGTGTGTGAATGAATGAAATATGTGAATGAAACAAAACACAACTCCAGGTGTGTTTGTGATGAGGAAACATAACATAGATCAGAAAATAGCATAATATGGGCCCTTTAAATTTGTATTTATCGATATGCTGAAGTGAATAGTACTCACTTACATTTACTTGAATAACGTTTTTACAAAATTGTACCGTTTTACTTTTCTAGCAGCATAATTTTACTCCTGCTTGAGTAATATTTTTATTGAGTAAAAGTTTTTGTTACTCTTCACACTTTGAGTAAGTGTGCAAGTGACAAATGCTTCATGTTGACAATATGAAATAGTGTTGTCACAATACTAAATAAAAGTTGATTCTGATTTTGATACTAAGGAATAGACTCGATACTCAATACAGATTCTGATACCACAATGATAATAAAAAAATAAAAAACACTCTTTTTTTTTTTTTAGACAAATAGAATGTCAGTCTTAAATTGTAGTACTTTCTTGTATATTATCATGACACCTTATATCTGTGCAGTCCAGGTAGGTTCCACAGTGGTCCATGTGCGTATACTAGTCTACAGCTCTGGAAAGAAAATAAGAGACTAGTGCATTTTTTTCCTGAAATCAGCATCTCTACATGTATTACAGCCATTCCACTCCAGCGTCTGTTGAATTCCAACACAAACACAAAGCTGAGCTACTTCAGTTCTTGCACCAGGAGTGGAATAAAGTCACCCAAGAACAATGTGAAAGACGCATGCCAAGACGCATGAAATCCGTGATTAAAAATAAGGTTTATTGCACCAAATATTGATTTCTGAACTCTTCTTAAGTGTAAACATTAGTATTATGTTGTTTTAAAATGAATTTGATCTTGTTTATTTGCATTGTTTGAGGTCTGAAAACATGTATCTTTTTTGCTATTCTGACCATTTGTCATTTTCTGCAAATAAATCCTCTAAACGATAATATTTTTATTTGGAATTTGAGGGAAATGTTGTCAGTAGTTTATAGACTCAAACAAAAATGTTCCTTTTGCCCAAACACATACCTATAAGTAGTAAAATGAGCAAACTGATCATTTTGCAGTGTTCTCTTATTTTTTTCCAGAGCTGTATGTGCTCTTATACTTGTTCTGCTGCAGCTCAAGATCATTCTAAAGCGATTCAAAGGTTCATTTCTGTCCTGTGAATGTGACTTTTTTTTTTTTAGCATCAATACTTGCTAAAAAACGAGTATCTAGTTTCGATACTAGTTTTAGTATCTGATTTTTGATATTTGTGACAACCCTAGTCTGAAATAACTGCATTTATGTAGCTGTTATAGAAAGGAAGAAATATGCCAAGTGGTATTCATACATTTTTTATATCGCCTTGGTCTTGGTTACACAGTGCACCTTCAGCATGCTTTAGGGCTTTAAAAATACATTTGTTTTGTATAGAAATAAACCTGTCCAAGGATTGCAAAGTGGAATACATCTTTGCAACGTATTTGTGGGAATTTACACAAGGCAATATACTCCAAACTATGAAACAATGTCTTTCATATAGTGCAGCCAATGAGACGGACCAGTGGAGCTCCAGGTTTCTCAGCCCGCAGGCTCTGTCATCATACCCAGGGATCAAAGCCTGAAGATGGGTTAGTCTCCCACCACTCTCCCCTCTCTCCCCGGTGTCTTTCTGTCTGTTTGCATGGATGGAGAGATGGAGGAATGGAGGGATAGAACAGTCCTTTCATTCTTTATTCTGACTGTAGAGAGTATAGACACACAGGTGCAATGGGAGGTACACCAGCCTCTCCAGCTCCATGTCTGATGAGTTTGTCTGGTTTTGACTCTCAAGCACGGAAACATTTTAGAATAATTTGTGTAAAAATCTGGACGTAACTGTAAGGAATAATAATGATGGCTGTGTAATCCCTAAATTGTCCAGGTGGGTTCCATAGCACAAGGAAAGTTTTTAGAGTGAGTAGTTGTCAAAAGTATCAAAAATCAGATACAAACCAATACTAAAACCAGTACAGAAACTAGATAGACTCATTTGAGCAGGTATCAATACTAAAAATGTCACATTCACAAGACAGAAATAAACCTTGCCTGAATAGCTTTAAAATCTTGATACGCCCACGGACCAATATGGAACTTACCTGGACCACCGAGGATTAAGCTGTGAAAATATTAGACAAGAAACCATTCTCAGTTCACCACTGCACAATTTTAGACAAGTATAACTTGTTCAATTTTAATAATTTTGTTCATTTTAAATATGGTTGTTTTATATATAAAGTTTTACATGGAGTTGCTCCTCCTCTGCTACAGGATTTGATCAAAACAAAGACTTTTAGTGGGATGGGAACTAGGGCCACGGCCCGGGGGAACTGTGAGGTCCACACAGACGTACTACATTTGGACAAACTGTGCTCTCAGTCAGAGGCACTTTCTGAGGTTTTTGAACGTTAATGTGAGCTCCTCTACCCTGTTTAGGGCCCCCCATGGCTAAAAGTTGCGAAATGTGTAAACTGAGCATTTGCGGTCCTTTTCTGCGTTTGAAAAAAACACAGCTCAAACGGGTGATTCTGAACGAGGAAATTTTCTGACGTCACACGGAAAATGCAGCTCCACCCCCCGTCTGGATGTCTACCCACCGTCTCTGTAAATCACGCCCAGAGAGTTTGGACCGCGAATGAGCTACGCAATGCGAAATGCGTTTTTTTATTTGCCTGGAGGCACATGTGAGTGTTTCCAGGCTCGGAAGTCCTTTATCTGAGCCTCTGGACCTCTGAAACAGCAGTGGTTTAATTTTATTTTCTGTGAAAATTTGTTTTTTTCTTTGAAACGGCTCTCCTTTCTTCCTTCGCTCTTAAAACACGGAAGTGGGGCCAGTGCACAGCGCAGCGCTAAAACAAGGAACCAGCGGTGCATTTGCCCCCCACCCCCACCCGCAGCTCTGACCTATCTCTGTCCTTCACATTTGCATTCAAGCAACAACGCACAGAATGAGGTGTTCAGAGAGATATTTTTTTACCATGTCTGTGTACATGTGTCTTTCTCATGCACTGAGCATTGATTTTGAAGAAGGATTCATTTACAGTATTAGGGAACCATTCAGGCACCATATAAAAGCATCAAGAAGTACCATGTCATGGGATCTTTAAAGAAAATACTGAGTTCAAAATCTCATTCTGTTGTTTTATTATTTAAAAAGTGTTTTATTATCACCGTGGTATCAGAATCGGTATTGAGTATCAAGTTTATTCCTCTGAATTGAATTGATTTTTAGTATTGTGCAACATTAGTGAATACATTTCAACACTCCTAAGTAGCTGTGACTCACCAGAGCCCTGTCAGAACAGAAGAAGCTACGAAACATAGTTTGGATGGATTTTTTTGTTTTGTTTTGCAATGAATAGCTGATTTGTAAATAAACATTTGTAAACAAAAGTCAGAATGAAAATATCAAAAATCTGATACTAATCGGTATTAAAATGTTGATATATCAAAGTGGTATCGAAATAGGTATTGAGTATCAAAATCGAGTTTGAAATGTTTGTATTGTGACAACAGTAATGCTAAAATGTTTAAATTAAATCTCAAAAATGAAGGTATGAGACCCATATTTGGTAAGAAAATAAGGTTTTCATCAAGCGTTCCATTCCTAGATTCACCACAACAAATCTCCAGCTATTTACGTATTGATACATGTGGGTAGAGCAGCAAAAATGCACTCAAAAGTGTCCTGACACGTTTCTCAAGTAGCAGTAGTAGCGTGTAGTCCAACATTCACATTCTCATCATGTAGTTATTGTTTGCTCAACTCTCCTCCTACACACCATAGGGAAGCAGGCGATTTACAGTTCCCTCTGAGTCCCATAGGAGGCGCCGCTCCGTGAGTGAACCATATGAACTGAGTAGCACGTGGCTAACGCAGCTGTCCACCACAGCGCCATCTGTCTCCTTTCACTGGGATTATCTCTGCTCACTGTTTACTGGAATTAAGAAACTGCACCACCAGCACGAAATGAATTATATTAGTCTTTAGGACAAATACACATAGATCTAGATATTTGTGTACTATTGCGTGCTGTGTACTGCAGTATTAGTTGTACTTTTTCTTTTCTTTATCAGTGATAGTGTAGTATTATAATGTTGCTCTTGAATACATCAAGAGCATCTGTTTAAAGGGTCTGTTTTTTTTTAAATGTGAATCTGTATGGCGTCCCCTTCAGCAGTGTCGTGCATTAACACTGACTTACTCCTGACAGTGTCCTGTAAGCCGAGTTCTGCCCCGTTCTGGCGCTGACGAAAGTAGGTCCGGCAAGTTAGCGAAGACGGTTAATAAAACTTGTTTTTCTTCTCAAAACAATATTTGTCCAGTTATTCTTATTATTATTATTATTATCCTGTTCATTTATAAGTGTCGATGTTTACAAGTGAACAGGCTAATAATAATAACAGGCGCGCAGTGATACGACTCGAGAGAAAATAGCACCAAGCGATTTAGGCTGCTGACTTTTTCGTGTGCAACTGTTTTCTGATGCAAATATATCACTTTTTGGACAAATATTGTTTTAAGAAGAAAAACAGGCTTTATTAACTGTCCCCGCTAACTTGCCGGAACTACTTTCGTCAGCGCCAGAACCGGGGCAGAAATTGGCTCAGAGGACACTGTCAGGGGTAAGTCAGTGTTAATGCACGACACTGCTGAAGGGGACGCCATACAGATTCAAAAAAACCAAACAACAACTATCCCTTTAAGTGACAAACTGCTTTCATCCAATCAGAGGCGTGTAACAGTTAGGCCTGTCACCATAACAAATTCTGAAGTGCGATTTATTGCTGAAGTAAATAAAGATAATACTGAAATCAAACCATGCAGCACCGTCTGTAAACAGTCTGTATGTTTTTCTCCCGACAGCCAGTAGGGGGCGAACAACCATCTGTGTTGGTCAATGGGGAGAGATTAGACGTGGTTGAACAATTTAAATTTTTTGACTCTAATCTAAAATTTATACAGCATGTAAAAATGTTCACATATAATAAAATTTAATCTGTCAAAATTCAAACATATAAGACCTTATCTGACGACAGAATCGGCAAAAGCGTATATGCACGCCATGATCTTCAGCCACAGATCTTACTGCTGTACCACATGGTCTCAAACATCAGAGGCCATCCTGACACCCCTAAAGTCCCTCTTCAAAAAACTTTGAAAACACTTGACAAAAAGCCTCTACACTATCACTATTGTAATATCTTAAGCAGGTATAATATTTTGGATCTCGAAAGTTATCAGGCATTTATGGATGCTTGCCTTGTTTTTAAAGGGATATGCCACCCCCAGGTCAAACTTGGGCATCTCCCCACAGTCCAGAGACTAAAATAAGTGATGGAAAGCGTTTTCCTGGTCACCCAGCCATTGTCCGAGTCTGTCAGCACTGACCGCCGCGGTATCTGCAGCTACTCCGCGTTAGACTGGAGTCTAACGTCGCCAGAGAAAGATTTCGGCCAAAAGGAATTAATTTGCTCGATGCTTTTCCCAATTACTTTCTGTGTAGTGCGCATTCATATCGAGTGCAAATAAATGTGCAAATCAACACGGAGAGCTTGACTTGGTCATTTTGGGTGGGAACTATTTTTCATGCGCACTACACAGAAAGTAATTGGGAAAAGCATCGAGCAAATTAATTCCTTTTGGCCGAAATCTTTCTCTGGCGACGTTAGCCTCCAGTCTAACGCGGAGTAGCTGCAGCTGCGCGCAGCGGTCAGTGCTGACAGACTCGGACAATGGCTGGGTGACCAGGAAAACGCTTTCCATCACTTATTTTAGTCTCTGGACTGTGGGGAGATGCCCAAGTTTGACCTGGGGGTGGCATATCCCTTTAAAGTTTTAAATGGACTGGCTACTCCACCGTTAATGGATTTTATAAGTAAAAAACACGAGAGCATCGACCAGAGGATCGACCAGAGGAGAGACGCAGGACCAAATTTAGCCAAATGGTGACGTCTATGAGAGCATCACAGTCATGGAACTCATTGCCTGTTCATGTCAGGAACATGAGTTAGATTTTCTTCTTCCCTGGGCCTCTTAAACTCAGAGAATGGTCTATTGTGGTGAACTTGCCGCCATGTCTATGTGCACTTCTGTCTCTTCAGTGTGTTCCTCTAAATGTTCTTCTGTTATTTAAGTAAATTGTGATAAGCCTAAGAGTTGTGGGATTAATTAGAAGAAAAAAAAGACAACATATAAAGATAAAAACAGTATGCTGCATAATAGTACTGCGTCACTACTTCCTGTCCAGTTGTGTAACTATGGTGTTTTTGCTGACTGATGTTAAAATGAAGTATTTGTATTATATTATATATTTTGAGGCATAGTAAGTATTTAAAAACTTTAATGGAGGACACCTCTGGTTTTAGAAAGGTAGAGGTTTGTGTCTCAACGCTAATGCTAATTTCGAGGCATAATAGATATTAAAATAACACCACAAACTGAAGTATTCTACACATAAAAACAACAAGGTCGTCTTTACTTTAATTATTTTGAATTTTAGTAGGTTGTTTATTCACTGTGTAACTTTTAAGCACCTCTACTGCTTATTATTTCATTACATGTTTATTTATTCAATACATCCCATTAAGATGCACATAGCCGGCCTCATGCGCAGTCAGAGGCTTTAATAATCTGGTTCAGCTCAGTGCTCATTGATTACACAGAGGACCCCCCACTGAGAGCACATCTGTGTCTGACTCTGGTCTATCACAAAGTCTGTGTTTGCTTTTGTCTCCTCGTCCAAATCATTTAAAAGAGACGTGTCACTTTTCAAGGATCTAATTAAAGGAACTGTAGCTCTAACCGCTTTAAAAAAGGTATTACAATCACAACTGAATCTGGGTTGGTGCGTCAGGTTCAGTGTTTTTGTAATCAAGAATAAATCAGCGTTATAATAGTTATCAGTAAAAGCTTTTTGATTTGAGCTTATGTCATGATAGTAAAATTTCAAACTCTTTCACATACATTCGCAACACAAGAGAATAGAATGTGATTTTCAATATTAAATTGTAGAATGGGGCTTTTTTTAGTGTCGATACCTGCTCAAATGAGTATCTAGTTTCGATACAAGTTTTAGGCTGCGTCCCATTACTCTCTTACCCCTTCCCCTACTCCTTTATCTACATCTTGTCTTGCCCCTCGATACTGAGCTGAGAGGGCTCGGGGTACAAATGTTCCCCTAAGAAATGGGACGCCACTCGATCACCGTTTGCGTCATCATCCCTTGCCTCTACCTGGCTGCTACGTCTACAGAGGCGACAACATACGGCTGGTTAGCTCAACTATACGGCTGGTTAGCTCAACTGGTAAGTCAAGGACTTTCCCCCTGGAGGTTGTAGGTTCAAACCCCCCCCGGGCAATGAGCTAACCAGTGTGGGTCCTTGGGCAAGACCCTTCACGGTACTGCCCCCCGGGCGCCAAAAAAAGATGGCTGCTCACTGCTCCTGAAAAGGATGGGTCAAATGCAGAAGTCAAATTTCTCCCGTGTGTCACTGTGTGTCATTGTGTGTGAGACCAATAAAGGCTAAAAGCCCAAGCTTAATCTTAATCTTAATCTTAATCTTAATCTTAACTGACGCAAACAAACGTAAACAAATGTCAAGGATTATTGGGTACCTCAGCGCGACAAAAAAACTCGTTTATGCATGAAAGTTCGATGAAAGCGATAACGTCGGCTAAGCAGACATCACTACAATTAAAACCGCAACAACAGTTCACTAAAAGTAACGTAGAACATAAGCATCATAATTGTAAACCTGCTAAACTGTTAATCGATAATTACAACTGCTGAAAATACATTTATGAGACTCCTTGGCTGGTCGATGTGACGCTGCCATCCTGATCCCAAAACCTGCCTGAGCTTGTAGGCGTACCCCTTCGTTTCAAGTCTGGTCGAGAGCTTACTTCGTTTCAAGGGGTATGTGGCCCTCGGTCGTGGCCCTATCCTTGGATCAAAATTACAATCGGGACACCCCTTGGCCTCACATGAACGAGCAAAACCAAGGGGTAGGGGTAAGATGAAGGGGTAAGACGGAGAAATGGAATGTCGCCTTACTGTCAGCCTGTTTTCAATACATACTGTAGTTGCTTTTTGTTTCATTCACACATGTTTAAAACACAAACCGAGCATATTTAGGCTGATCTCTCCTCCCAAACAGAAAACACTCTGTTCCACCTTGTGATGTCGTGTGGTAATACAGGAAATGCTGTTTTTAAACCCCAAACAGCTTCACTAGAATCATGATGATGATGATTTCTGCCCTGGAATTGCCAGCCTATACCGAACTAAAGGTAAATGGAGCTGTTAACTTGAAAACGACCTCTTCATGACATCACAAGGTGGAACAGAGCATTTTGAGCTTTGGAGATTTAGAAATGTGTGAATGAAACAGAACACAACTCCACCCATTTATTTTTTTGACAAGGTAACGGCATTCTAACATGACTTAAAGCTCACAAGAGTCAGTTTTGCGTAATATCGGACCTTTAATCACCCGCCTCTCTCTTGTACGTTTGCAGCTGTGCCCTCAGTACTGGCCGGAGAACGGGGTGCACCGTCATGGGCCCATCCAGGTGGAGTTTGTGTCAGCCGACCTGGAGGAGGACATCATCAGCAGAATATTCAGGATCTACAACGCTGCCCGGGTACGGACGGAGGCTCAACAAGGACTACTACTACTACTACTACTACTACTACTACTACTACTACTACTACTACTACTACTACTACTACTACTACAGATGGAGGCTCAGCAAGGACTACTACTACTACTACTACTACTACTACAGATGGAGGCTCAGCAAGGACTAGTACTACTATTACTACTACTGCTACAGACGGAGGCTCAGCAAGGACTACTACTACCACAACTACTGCTGCTGCTACTACATCTACTGCTACGGACGGAGGCTCAGCAAGGACTAGTACTACCACCACCACTACTACTGCCACTTACCACTACTACTACTACTTCTACTTCTATTACTTCTACTACTACTACACTATTTTGTATCGTTTCATTGCATATACATTAAAGGCAAATTAACGTTTTTTTACAATCTGAGCCTTCTTTCGGCAATAAAACAAGTAGTTTTACTCACCCATAGCATTTTTCTGTCAATTGGAGCAGTATCGCAGAACTTATGTTGAGCCGTTCTGTTCTAGTAATGATCCCGTATCCGTTAACATGGTGCTGTATCATTTGCTCGGGGCATTACTTTGCGGTGTCCAAATAACACAAACTTTAGCACTTTTCAAATCATAGAAGCCCAATGTCTTAATGAAAGATTTCGTTTGAAGCAAAATTGGCCTGTAATCCGAGATTTAGCGATAGTTTCGAGTAGATGAGGACGCCAGTGCGCATGCGCGGACTGCTCCCGGGACCCAAACATGAAACGCAAAGCTGAAAACTATGGATAAATCTCGGATTACAGGCCACTTTTGCTTCAAACGAAATCTTACATTAAGACATCGGGCTTCTATGATTTGAAAAGTGCTAAAGTTTGTGTTATTTGGAGACCGCAAAGTAATGCCCCGAATACAAATGCTAACGGATACGCTACAACATAACTTTCTTCAAACAGCTCCAAATGACACGAACGTGATATGGGTGAGTCAAACGACTTGTTTTATTACCGAAAGAAGGCTCAGATTGTAAAATAACGTTACTTTTCCTTTAAGGACTACTATACCACCACTACTACTACTACCACTACTAGGTCGTTGTTGCCGTTGTTGTTGCTGCTGCTGTTGTTTTTGCTGCTGTTTGTTACTGTTGTTGTTGTTGCTGTTGTTCCTGTTGTTGTTGTTGTTGCTGCTGTTCCTGTTGCTGCTTTTTATTTATTTTTTTATTTTTTTTCTTTCTTTCCTGGCGGCACGGTGGCTGAGTGGCTAGCACTCATGCTTCACAGCAAGAAGGTTCGGGTTGCCCGGGCCTTTCTGTGCGGAGACTGCATGTTCTCCCTGTGTCTGGGTGGGTTTCCTCCGGGTACTCCGGTTTCCCCCACCAACCTAAACATGCGCTATAGGTAAAATCCTCCAGCTTAGGGCCTGACCAAAGCCTAAATAACAAAACAAAATCATGGGGATGGTCCCCGGGTCAAATATAGAAACAACTTCTCCTGTGCGAGATCAAATAAGGTCAGTCTTCTAATCCTTGACCACTGTAGGGCGCTTTGTGTTACAATTTTGTATGAAAAGCGCCTTATAAATATTGTTTGATTGATTGATAGGTAAGATACTATTACTACTATTACAACTACTACAACCCTATTTTGAATAATGTGATTGCATGTACATTAAGGACTACTACTACTGCCACTACTACTATGACTACTACTACAATTGACACACCTTTGTATAATTTGATGGTATGGATATTAAGGACTGCTACTACTATTACTACTATCAAAACAGTATTTTGGATTGCACTTTACTTTTGTTTTATGATCTCCTCTCCGTTGAAGTTGTCCATTTAATTTAACCTTTCCCCTTTATCTTTGTTTTCAAACCGCTGGCCTCTTTTCACTTCACGGAAACACTCCTGTAGCAAAAACCAGGACATGATCTCACTTTGAGTTATAAAACGCCAAAAACTCACTGGCCCTCCAATCAACACCTCAAATGTACAGAGCGGCGGGGAGGTGGAGAATTATTTCAACAAGTCTTAGCTCGGCAGGTGCAGGTGCAGGGGTGATGGACGCTAACAACCGCTACGCCTGCCGGTTTCTAGTTCTTTATTAACGACTGCCAGGTTTCAGAAGAGATCCCAACATTCTATAGGTCAATACAGTATGTAGACTAATATAATAGAATGATTATTGTTCAAATAGGGATTGTAATACAGTAATACTAGCATGCAAACAGCACACCATTGCTACTTCCTAGTTAGCAGATGATGGAAAGCTGCATTTTCTGGTGGAGGGTCCGTCAGATGCCTTTTATCCATTGCTTTGTTTGGAATGTTTCACAGTCTGGTAGTAAATCTTTTTTTTATCTTCATGGAGACCAAACCAGACCAGGTTACAGGTCAGATCTGTGGAGAGGCAACCCCGTTTACAGTCAGAATGCCTGTTTTTGTAGGTATTTTTGAGCTATAAAACCACCTGTAATTGAATAAATAAAAGACAGAGCTGTTTAATGACATACCGTGCAACATTCCAAGCAGAGCAATGACGTATCCATAGAAACAAGCAGGTGACGGACCCCCAAACAAAAAGTTACACAGTGCACCTTTAAGAGCTGATTTTGCAATACATCTGTGTTAGGGTAAAACAAATTTAACTTTATTTCAAGGGCCCATATTAGGCTTTTTCCGATCTATGTTAAAATGTTGTTTCCTCGTCACAAACAGACCCGGACTTATGTTTTGTTTCATTCACACATGTTTAACACACAATCCCTGCATATTTAGGCTGAGTTCCACATTGTGATGTCATGTGGTGAGAGAGGAAGTGCTCCATTGTGTTTTTAAACTCCATTCACTTTCACTTTTGGGATGATTTCAGCCCTGGAATCGCCAGTCTCTAACCTGGGAAATCCCAGGCTGCTTTCGTTTGTTCCGATCTAAAAGACAGCCTAGCAACTAGGCTAAGCGACCTCTCCTGATTTTGGGAGCCAATCAGAGAGCGGGGAGGGGTGTAAAGACGGTGACGCGTACTACGCGACAAACGGAAGCTTGTAGTTTGAAACAACAACTGACATGATTGGCTATGGGCTACGTATACGCCAAATGATAGACATTCATAACGCCCAATAAACGGCCGCTGGCAATCGTAAAGCACACCTCCACTACGAGATATTCAGTAGGTGGCTCCCAGACCATATATCACTTGTGATATGGTCTGGTGTAAACCAGGCAAGCCAGTCTCTACTGACTAAAAGTAAAAGGAGCTGTTAACTTGAAAACTACCACTACATGACATCACAGGGTGGAACAGAGCATTTTGAAGTTTTCAGATGTAGACAGACCAATAGTAAAGGATTACTCAAATGTGTGAATGATTTGTTTCATTCACACATTTGTGTGAATGAAACAAAACACAACTCCAGGTTTGTTTTTGCATTTTAACATGACTTAAAAATATTATACTTATTTTGAATGAGTCAGACTGTGTCAGACGTGCGCTGGGAGACCTGAGGATTTGAACTCAAAAATCTTAACTAAACCTGACACCAATTGTACTATTCCCACAAAGTCACTAAAACAAACTTGTGTAATTTCAGTAAAACTTCAGTAAAATTTCATGATGCGGTATTAAAACAGTGAAACCAGACACTTGTGTGGATGAGCACAGTAACAAGGACAATTATTTTGTCCACAGATGTTGTTGTTAAATATTAAAAATCCCCTCTTAAAATTCAGTTTCTCCCAGTTTGGTTTGACTAAATACATAAAGTGACACTTGAGTTCGCCTGTTATTTTTCAAGGAGATTTCATATTTTAACACTACTGTCTGGGAAAAAAAGGAATGTATTATAGCTTCCTAAAAGTTGCCTCCATGCAAACCCATAACCTGGCTCGATATGTGTAGTACTCTGAATTATCTGGAGAATTCATCCTGCACACCCTTGGTCTTCTCTCAATGGACATCATAATGAAGTCTCCTGAAATGCTTTTCACTTCAAAGGTGTCAGGGTTCTTTAGTGGAATATCATGAGTGAACAAAGCAGTGATCAAAGTCTGAAATATAAAAAATGTTTTGAGTGATTTCACACTTCTGTGTTTACTATATTCCATATGTATTCATTTTTTTATGTGTCTCTCCTCTGTCTCTTGCCCCTGTCTCTCACCCTTGCCCCTGCCTGTGTCTTGCCCCTGCCTGTGTCTCACCCCTGCCTGTCTCTCGCCCCTGCCTGTGTCTCACCCCTGCCTGTCTCTTGCCCCTGCCTGCCTCGTACCCCTCTCATTTACCCCTCTCTCTCACTGCTGCCTGTCTCTTGCCCTTGTCTCTTGCCCCTGCCTGTGTCTCACCCCTGCCTGTCTCTTATCCCTGTCTCTTGCCCCTGCCTGCCTCATGTCCCTCTCATTTACCCCTCTCTCACCGCTGCCTGTCTCTTGCCCTTGTCTCTTGCCCCGTCTCTTGCCCCTGCCTGTGTCTCACCCCTGCCTGTCTCTTACCCCTCTCTCTTGCCCCTGCCTGTCTCTCACCCCGCTTATCTCTTACCCCTGTCTCTTGCCCCTGCCTGTCTCTTGCCCCTGCCTGTCTCTTGCCCATGCCTGTCTCTTACCCCTGCCTGTCTCTCACCCCTGCCTGTTTCTTGCCCGTGTCTCACCCCTGCCTGTCTCTCACCCCTGCCTGTCTCTTGCCCCTGCCTGTCTCTTGCCCCTGTCTCTTGCCCCTGCCTGTCTCTTGCCCCTGTCTTTTGCCCCTGTCTGTCTCTTGCCCCTGCCAGCCTCAGGACGGGTACAGGATGGTGCAGCAGTTCCAGTTCTTGGGGTGGCCCATGTACAGGGACACGCCCATGTCCAAACGCTCTTTCCTCAAACTCATCCGGCAGGTGGACAAGTGGCAGGACGAGTACGACGGAGGAGAGGGACGCACCGTGGTCCACTGTCTGTGAGTACTGCACTGGCTCCATCTGCTGGACATCCACAACAACTGCACACTGAACAATCAGGCTGCTGGAGCAAGTGCTTTTCAAACAGTTTTATTGTATCGACACTGACATTTATGAACATGTCATATGATGTGGTCTTCATTGTTTATATATTAAACGCTCTGTTATTATACTGCTATTGATCTCACACTGGAGAAATTCTTCTCTGCATTTAACCCATCCTATATATATATTAGGAGCAGTGGGCAGCACATTACTGCACCCGGGGACCATCTCCATGATCTTCTTGCTTCGGTTTGAAATGAGATACTCATTTGTACGGAAGCCGACAGAGGCCATCTTCGTAATGATTATTTTCCACCTTAATAACAAGAAAATTAACTTGAGATCTCGAGAAAACGACACAATTAATTTGTGATCTCGAGAAAAACGATCACTGTATCTCCATCGGTTAAGACGAAGCCGGGCCAGTCTTCTGCGGAGGTGCCACGGCCTAATCGTGAAATTATCCCGAATTAAAAGACGTAATCGTCAACCCGCGTCAATCCCTGATCAAAATATTGCCTTATCAGCTGATCGATTATTATTCCAGACATTCTAATGACCAAAAACGCGTCTATTCAGAATGAGAAATAGCCTGTCACAACGTGGTGGTAGACGTTTCAGTTGTTTTCTCGAGATCACGGAATAACTTTGTTTTCTCAAGATCTCGAAATAACTGCTTTGTTTTCTCAAGATCATTAATTAATTATCTTGCTATCTCGGGATAACGAGGAAGAAAAAATATTGCTTATGAATATGGCCTCTGTCGACTTCCGTACATTTGAACAAGTATTGATACTAAAAAAGTCCCATTCACAGGACAGAAATGAACCTTTCCTGAATAGTTTTATAACGACCTCGAGCTGTATCGGAACAAGTATAAGAGCACATAGACTAGTATACACCCAAAGTACTATTATTTAATGTCATTTAATATTGACATTCTAGAGTTTCTAGAGTTTTTAATGATTGTAGCATCTGAATGGGTATGAGTATCAAATCTATTGCGAAGTATTGAAATTGAGTTTGAAACATTCGTGTTATGACAATACTAATAGCCCTAACTTACATCCTACGTGTTGTTGTTGTACAGAAACGGCGGTGGTCGCAGTGGGACCTTCTGTGCCATCAGTATCGTGTGTGAGATGCTCCAGCACCAGCGCTCTGTGGATGTGTTCCACGCAGTCAAGACTCTGAGGAACAACAAGCCCAACATGGTGGACCTCCTGGTGAGAGAAAAACACATTCTCACGTACAATTGATTCTTTGCGACTTTAGTCCAACAACCTGACCATAAAGAACTGAGTTAGCTGGAACTACAAGGATCTGACTTTGTTCAAACAAGTCTCTCACACATTCACACCTAAATTGATCTCAGACTCCTGAAAATGTGTCATTTAAATCTATTTTTTCTTCTCAGAGTTTTCAGACTATGGCTATGTTTATATGATGACGGTCTGAACAGAAGACGCAAAAGTGGGGTTGCATCTTCACCTTTTATTCCGCGTTTAGACTAGCGTTTTTGGGAGGAAATCTGCATGCATACGGTGACGCAAAAGTGTGTGGAATTCGATTGGGTATGCATGCCAGGCGGCTAGGTGGTGCTTTGATACATTATCACTATGTCCGCGCGCATGTGTAGAATCTTCCTTCTTGTCATCTGCGCCGCGAAAAGCAAAACAAAACATGGCTACCGGTAGCAAAAAAAAAATTGTGTGGTCAGACAAAGAAGCTCAACTATTTCTTCAGACCACGTTAGACTACAAAGTAACGAAGGCACATCAAGGTGTGGACTGCCAAACAAAGTACACTGATATATGGACCGATGTGACGTAAATGTGTACGCGACGTCAGCAGATTTGACCAGAGTTTTGCTTCTTGGGCAGTGTAGACGAAAACGCTACAGCGGAGCGTATTCAAGTTTTCCACTTTGAAGGGCGGTTTTAGTTTTTTGCGTTTTTAAGCCCCCAAAACGCCAACACCGTCTAAACCAGGGGTCGGCAACCCGCGGCTCCGGAGCCACATGTGGCTCTTTGATCCCTGTGATGCGGCTCAGTACAGTGGTCCCTCGTTTATCACGGGGGTTAGGTTCTAAAAATAACCCACGACAAGAGAAATCTGCGATGTCGTCAGCTCTATATTTTACAATTATTCTCCATGTTTTAAGGCTGTAAACGCCTCACCACACACATTCTACACTTTTCTCAAACTGGATTTAACGTTTTCTCACATTTTTCTCTTGTTTAAACACTCGTAGATTTTCAACAAAAAAGCACAGTATTATAGAACGAAAATTATTTTGTGTGTATTTTACAGTTCTTATGACCGAGCCTCTTCGTTCTGGCACCGCTTCGCTGTGGTGGGTTTTGTCGGGGAGAAAACTTGCAAACATACAGCACTTCAGAGTCACACTGCGATCGAACATTTATATAAATCTGGCAAACTGAACGCATTCTGTACAGGAGACACGGAGGAGAATAACTGATGAATCAGCAAAGGTCTACAGTCCCTTAGCCAATCAGGATGCAGAAATGCGCGTTGATACACTATAAAAAAAAAAATTGGAATAGAAAAATCTGTGAAACAGCGAGGCCATGAAAAGTGAACCACGATATAGTGAGGGACCACTGTATTTAATTAAAATGTATTTTATTTTAGTTCATTCATTTTCAAAATGTAATTCTATGGCACAAAGGCAAAAAAGCCGTTATATGCAGTGTTATTTCATTTTACATTTCAAAAGGGGGTTTGTGGCTCCCAGTGTTTTCTTTACTGTGTGAAACGGGTCCAAATGGCTCTTTGAGTGGTAAAGGTTGCCGACCCCTGGTCTAAACGAAAGGCACTTCCGATAAAATATTTTGTCATTTTTACCCCTAAGCGTTCTCATGTAAACAGGCCCTATGTTAACACTTAACAGGTTATGTTTGCTGACGTGTGCTGCTGAACATTCCGCCATAGAGATGCATGTAGACCCCCCAACATGATATCACTGCAAAGTATCAGTACACACATGTGTACAATCTCCTCTTATATCATCAACATTTTTGATAAGCAGCACTTGAGGCCCACATCACAACCCCAAAATACGCTGAAAAACATGAATTGTTATTGTAAGAAGCGTCGCCTCTCCACAGATCTGACTTGGCCCCGTAGCGTTGTATCTCCAGACAAGCAGGTGGCAGACCCTCCATCCGAAAAGCTGGAACGGTTTTCTCCCTGTCATCTGTGAATATCTCCTGATTTACAGTGAATCGGGCGATTTGTTCAACGCGCCTGACCCTCACTGCTTTACAAGGCGTCAAAGATGTAGTGATACCTTTTAAAAGTCTTCATTAGTTTTTTATCACAAAATCAATGAACATTCAGAGCAGGAGCCAAACGGAATACTGTGCCAAGATTTGGAAACATCATCTGCTGCAAAAACACTTTTCCAAAAGAGCTCAACTTAAATGAAGGACGTCCAAACATGAAATACTTTGTCCTTGTTAAAACAGGCTAATGCCGTTCTACTTCCCATAATTCACTTTGCCTTTGTGCAGCGGAAATAAAAGTGTATAAAATGGGCTGTGTTCTTGTGTTTTCTAATATATTTATGCAAACTCGACTTCTGTGTGCTTTTTCCTTTAATTTACTCTTGTGAGCTTTAAAGGTGCATTGTGTAACTTTTCTGGTGGGAGCACCTGTCGAATGCTTTTTTTTTACACTCCGATGCTTGTTTTTCTAGGTATTTTTGAGCTATAAAAACCACCTGTAATTAAATACATGTAAGGTAGCGCTGTTTAATGTCACACTGTGGAACATTCCAGACAGAGCAATGACATCTCCATAGAAACAAGCAGGTGACAGACCCCGAAACAAAAAGTTACACAGTGCACCTTTTAGCTATAACGTTAACTGCCTCAAAAACAGACCTGGAGTTGTGTTTTGTTTCTTTCAACATTTTTAACACACAAACCCTGAATATTTAAGGTTTTGAGTTTTTCTCTCAAAATAAAAACACTCTGTTCCACCTTGTGACGTCATGTGGGAATACAGGAAGTGCTCCACTGTGTTTTTAAACGCCATACCCCTTCACTAAAATCATTTGGATCATTTCGGCCCCTGGTATTGCCAGTCTCTACTGAACTAGGCTAGTTAGTTAAAAGTAGCTGCTTGAAAACTAACACTTCATGACATCACAAGGTGGAGCAGAGCATTTTTAGCTTTGGAGGTCTAGGCACTAATCACTGGTCTACAAGCAAAATGCTTCCGGAACAAAAGCAGTGAAATGTTTCTTGGTTTAGGTCACTAATAAAAAAAAAAGTAAGTCAGAAGTGCTGATTGGTTGTAGTTTCCAAGATATAGTATTGGGTCAAAATAGGAAATTTAGGCAAAATAAGGCAAAAACTGTAGTTTATCAGAAGGTACAGTGTGTCTACAAGCACCAGTTCTATCTGAAAGCCTGTCTGCACATTCCAATACATTCATTTTAATATGTCTAGAGTTTTAACATCAAATATTTTTTGATTTCACATAAGAGAGATGCCTCGAAATTGTGTGAACAACCAGATAACTTCTGTTACATTTGTGGTGAAGTGACGTTTGCATCACAAAAGTGAAACATAACTGCAGTGGTTAAAAAGGCAAACCACCATTACTTCAATTGCAAAGTTGGAGATCAGGACAAAAGTTGGGCTCCACATTATTGTTGTAACATGTGATACTTTAGCTTGTTTTTCATAAGATATTCAATCACCTGATGTCTTAAGATATTTAAGATATATCTCAAAATATAAATATTATTTTTAAGCAAAAATGCCTAAATCTATTGTATAAACAGATGTGATTTTGATGTAAAACAATATCATTAAATATCTTGAATACATTAGCTAACCAGCACAGTTATCAATTGATTTTCAGTTCATCTTATCAATATAAATGAGATTTAGCCACTTTTATCTCAGAGGCAGATCTAGTCCAAACATTTGTAGACCAGTGTAATAAAGCATTACTCAAACATGTGTGAATGAAACAAAACACAACTCCCGGTATGTTTTTGAGGTGGTAACAGCGTTATAACATGACTTTATGCTCATGAGAGTCAATTTTGTGTAATACAGGACCTTTAAAAACACCAATAACTTCTTTTGCCGAACAAAACTACCTACTCGTTCATAATTTCTTGTCTAAATTTTCTCTCTCTCTCTTCTCTTCTCTTTTTAGGACCAGTACAAGTTCTGCTATGAAGTGGCTTTGGAGTACTTGAACTCTGGATAACTTTTGGCCAACCGCATTTCCACTGACTCTGAACTGGAGCCTGGAGCTGTACCACTGTGGCTCCAGCTCCCTGCCGCCCCCTCCTGGACTGCACTGGACATGGCAGACGTGTACAGCGTTTCGTACAGCCCTTACCGACGCAGGCCAGAGCGAAGGAGACTTTTGGTTTTCAGAAAGTTGCCTCTGTTGTGGATTCCTCACTTTCTGTTGGTCTAATACCGTTCTGTGCTTGTCGCCTTGAGCTACACTGGACTATGCGCTTTTGGTAACGCTTTAGAAATAAGTCTGTGATGACTATTTACAATGTATTAGCAAATATAAGTTTATTTGGTAAAAGTTATATATTACGCAGATATGACTCTTGTGAGCTTTAAAGAGATGGTGCGGGTTTTTTTATGTGAATCTGTATGAGTTCTGCCCGGTTCTGTAGCTCACGAAAGTAGTTCCGGCAAGTTAGTGGGGACAGTTAATAAAGGTTGTTTTTCTTCTCAAAACAATATTTGTCCAAAAAGTGATATATTTACATCACAAAACACTTGTAAACATCCACCTACAAGTGAACAGGCTAATAATAATAACAGGCGCACACTGATACGGCTTGAGAGAAAATAGGACCAAGGGATTCCGACTCCTGAATTTTTTGCGGACAGCTGTTTTGTGAAGCAAATATATCACTTTTTGGACAAATATTGTTTTGAGAAGAAAAACTAGCTTTATTAACTGTCCCTGCTAACTTACCGGAACTACTTTCGTCAGCGCCAGAACCGGGGCAGAACTCGGCTCAGAGGACACTGTCAGGGGTAAGTCAGTGTTAATGCACGACACTGCGGAAGGGGACGCCATACAGATTCACTTTTTTTTTTAAAACGCACTATCCCTTTAAGACATGTTAGAATGTCGTTACCTCATCAAAAACACACCCGGAGTTGTGTTTTTTTTGTTTTTTGTTTTTTGTTTCATTCACACATGTTTGAGCAACCCCAGATTATTGGGCTGTCTACATCTCCAAAGCTCAGAATGCTCTGTTCCACCTTGTGATGTCATGAAATGGTACCTTTAGTTTAATAGAAATTGGATATTCCACAGATGAAATTATCCACAAGATGATTCTAGTGGATATAGAAAGGTTTAATACCATCCATCTTTCCATTTTCTTCTGCTTTTCCGGAGTTCGGGTCGCGGGGTCTCACAACGGTATCTGTTCATCTGTGGGATCGTGCCGCCAGCCTTCAGATCGGAGGACAAACGCTCTACGAACTGAGCTACACGCCGTCGCACAGAGAATATTGAGAGACATGTATCGTGTATCGAAAACCCTCAACTCGTGGGGAGAGTATTTTCAATGCATTTGGTCTCCAGAAAAAAAAGACCAAAAAAAACACACAAAAAAACGGGACTAAACCGGGTCTAAACCTGGTCTAAACCAGGGCTGAACCAGGACAAAGCAAGGATTAAGACGGGACTTAACCGGGTCTAAACTGGGTCTAAACTGGGTCTAAACTGGGACTGAACCGGAACTGAACTGGGACTGAACCGGAACTAAACAAAGATTAAACCAGGACTGAACCGGGACTAAACCAGGACTGAACCGGAACTACACTGGGACTAAACAAGGAGTAAACCGGGACTGAACCGGGACTAAACAAAGATTAAACTGGGACTAAACCGGGTCTAAACCAGGACTGAACCGGGACTAAACCAGGATTAAACCGGGACTGAACCGGGACTAAACAAAGATTAAACTGGGACTAAACCGGGTCTAAACCAGGACTGAACCGGGACTAAACCAGGATTAAACCGGGACTGAACCGGGACTAAACAAAGATTAAACTGGGACTAAACCGGGTCTAAACCAGGACTGAACCGGGACTAAACCAGGATTAAACCGGGACTGAACCGGGACTAAACCGGGGCTAAACCGGAACTGAACCAGGACTAAACAAAGATTAAACCGGGTCTAAACTGAGTCTAAACTGGGTCTAAACCGGGACTGAACCAGGACTAAACCAGGGCAAAGCCGGAACTGAACCGGGACTAAACAAAGATTAAACCGGGTCTAAACCGGGTCTAAACTGGGACTGAACCAGAACTGAACGGGGACTAAACTGGAACTGAACTGGGACTGAACCAGGACTAAACCAGGACTGAACCAGGATTAAACCAGGACTAAACCAGGACTGAACCAGGATTAAACCAGGACTGAACCCGGACTAAACAAGGATTAAACCGGGACTAAACCAGGACTGAACCAGGATTAAACCGGGACTAAACCGGATCTAAACCGTGTCTAAACCGGGACTGATCCGGAACTAAACATTTTCCTAGCCTGTTTTTATTTTAAATGTCTGCTATTATGGCATTTCAAGCAATTTTCAGTCAAAAGAAGAGGTTTAATGCCATACTGTGAAACATTCCAGACAAAGCAGTGACCTCGATCTCCATGGAGAAGCGCGTTTGATGGACCCTCCACCTGAAAAGTTACACAATGCACCTTTAAACGCAATGGATCACTTACTGCACGGCATCACAAAATGGAACAGAGCGTTTTCTGTTTGTGAGACAAGAACTCGGCGTGAATATGCAGGGTTTGTTTGTGTGTTAAATGTGTGAATGAAACAAAATACAACTTAAAGTTGTTGTTTTTTTTGAGGAAACAACTAATAACAGATCAGAAAATGGCGTAATATGGGCACTTTAATTTTGTGAAACACTCGCAAATTAACACAAGTAAGGAAGAATACATGGCTAAAAGGTTAAAAAAAACCACAATATACAGTAATTATTCATGATTTTTCCTAGAATTAAAATGAGTCAAATCATCTTTAAATCCCCGTAGAACTCCCTCTCCCCAGACACTTATTTCTTTTTTAAACCGCTCGATAAAAAATAAAAACTCGATGTATTCTGAAATACAAAATATAATTAACTTTGTATGCATAAGTTATGAATGCGGATTAAGAGCCTCGACTATTTTATGTATTCCTTTATATTCAGGAATCATTACTAAAACATGTACTCACTAAAAACATGTAGAAAAGTATTATTTATTCATAGTTTAGTATTTATTTAAGAGGACCAAGATATATACGTATATTTAGAGTGATTTAAATTGTAAAATACTGTGACTTTATTTGAATCTTGAAATTACAAGATGTATTAAGTTATGTGTTTTATTTAAAGTGCAGATGACAGGTTTTCAGGACGTTTGTGAGAAGAAAAGTACACAAATACAGGAAGCCGCCAAGAGTTTTAAAACATTTTTAGTGGAGGGTTCGCCACCTGCTTATCTCCATGGAAATGTTATTGCTTTGTCTAGAATGTTCCACAGTATAGATTAAACCGATCGATCAAAAGGGAGACAAGCAGGTTACAGCACTATGCTACATTACATCCATCGGGTCTAAACCGGGACTGAACAAGGATTAAACCCGGACTAAACTGGGTCTAAACCGGGACTGAACCTGGGACTAAACCGGGACTAAACCGGGACTAAACCGGGACTAAACGAGGATTAAACCAGGACTAAACTGGGTCTAAACCGGGACTGAACCTGGGACTAAACCGGGACTAAACAAGGATTAAACCAGGACTAAACTGGGTCTAAACCAGGACTGAACCTGGGACTGAACCTGGGACTAAACCGGGACTAAACCGGGACTAAACAAGGATTAAACCAGGACTAAACTGGGTCTAAACCAGGACTGAACCGGGACTGAACCTGGGACTAAACCGGGACTAAACCGGGACTAAACAAGGATTAAACCAGGACTAAACTGGGTCTAAACCAGGACTGAACCGGGACTGAACCTGGGACTAAACCGGGACTAAACCGGGACTAAACAAGGATTAAACCAGGACTAAACTGGGTCTAAACCAGGACTGAAGCGGGACTAAACCGGGACTAAACCGGGACTAAACCGGGACTAAACAAGGATTAAACCAGGACTAAACTGGGTCTAAACCAGGACTGAACCGGGACTGAACCTGGGACTAAACCGGGATTGAACCGGAACTAAACTTGGACTGAACCGGGACTGAACAAGGTTTAAACCAGGACTGATCCGAGACTATACCAGGACTGAACTGGGTCTGAACCAGGACTAAACCAAGACTGAACCGGGACTACACCAGAACTAAACAAGGATTAAACCGGGACTGAACCGGAACTGAACCTGGACTGAACCGGGTCTAAACAAAGATTAAACTGGGACTAAACCGGGTCTAAACCAGTTCTAACCCGGGACTGAACCAGAAGTAAAGTTTAAACTGGGTCTAAACTGGGTCTAAACCGGGACTAAACAAGGATTAAACCGGGACTAAACTGGGTCTAAACTGGATCTAAACTGGGACTGAACCGGGACTAAACTGGAACTGAACCGGGACTAAACCAGGACTGAACCAGGATTAAACCAGGATTAAACCAGGACTGAACCGGGACTAAACAAGAATTAAACCAGGACTAAAGCGGATCTAAACCATGTCTAAACCGGGACTGAACCGGGACTAAACTGGGTCTAAACTGGGTCTAAACCATTCAGATCTGTGGAGAGTGTCCCCTGTTCACAGAAGGAATTACTGTGTTTTTGAGCGACAGAAACGCCCCTAATGAATAAATGATCGATGGAAATGTTTAATGTCATAGGGAAAGCAATAACATCTCCATGGAGACAAGTAATTGGCGGACCCTTCAGCAGAAATGTTCCCCGATCTATCAAAAGTGTGTTGTCACTTCAGGGTCCGTCAGATAATTGAAGACAATGAACATGTTTACATTTTTTCCCCTCACAACACGCGTCATTAAACAGTCTAATGTGGTTATACGTATCGATCTGTGATTATAACTGTGACAGAAAGTGTTTGTTTTAGTGAAAAGTACTCGTAACTTTTCACGCACTTTAATTTGATTCTAAAATACCCTCTAAAATATCGGGAGGGAGGGATTTCCAAGAACCAAAAGTGCGTTGTAGTTTTGCTAATACATTGTAAATACTTGATTACCATTTCTTACTGTGCGACTTTTTCTACGAAAGCTCCTGCTGTACAAATGTATCTCGTCTACAGTGCAAAAAGAAAAATCTACGTGAGTTAAAATTTCAATTTAGAATATACATTTTGATTTCAGTAGCTAGTTAAATTTCGTTTGCAATTTAAACACATTTTGCTAGACATTTTTATGATATTTTTATACAAAAGTCATTTCTGCCTACACGGTAGTTACACACCTGGAGAAGTTTGGGTTAAAATCAGTAGAAATATTATTAAAAAACAATTAAAAATCAGTCCAATAAGTACATAAATGGCGGTACAATTAAAAAAGTTCAGGTTTTGAGCAGTGTTTTTGTGTCCTTTGGCAAGACACGTCACTCACCTCATATTAATGTACTCTGAGTGAATGATTACACGATTTTCTGGTCTTGTTTCCATGGAGATATTGTTTCTTTGCCTGGAATTTTACAAGATGGTATGGCATGGCATGTACCCAGTTGCAAGATCTGTGTCGCCTCTCCACAGCTCTGACTTGTAACTCGGCTTGGTAGCGTAATCTGCTTTTCTTCGAGTTTAAAAAGGGACTGAACACCTAAACTTTGCCCAAAACCGCACTTCCTTTAAGTGGTAGACTCATAAGGATACAAATAAATGCTTCTGTCCGAGATGTCAGATCGTGTTAGAATTTTGAGCAGTACATGGGCTGACCACTGGGGGCAGTAGTGAACACAGCTTGATAAACTTTTGACTAGAACCAGCTGGGGGGGAAAAAAAATTTAAAAAAAATAAACGCCCCCTTTATTTAATTTTTCTTGGCTCTTTTCCATCAGATGTGATCTAAAAACTGCTGTGGGCGCCTTCGTGTTTGTTTATTTGTTGCTCTAGTTCGTTGTTTTGGTCAATTCTCAAACTGACCTTTAGTGCCCTCTGGTGGTTGCTTAGGAGAATGCAGCCTGGACATAGGGAACGTTTGTAAGTATAAATGCAGTGACTGTTTCCATACAAAAGTGGAGCAAAAATGACCCTTAACAACAGCGTGATTGGTCTAGCAGGCATCCACACAGAAGCACCTGGCTGTCATCAAGGCAGTCTTTTGTGATGTCACCAACTACTTGAAATTGCTAACTGAAGACGGCACAAACGTTGGCATATTTGACCAGAAAGCTGCCAATTTCCTCTTAGGAAAATAACTGAAGAGTAGATACTGCTTTTAAAACGGCATGTACACAGTTTACACAGTGTTTAGCTCCACTTTAATGCCATATTGCGAAGCATTCCAGGCAATGCAAACACATCACCATGGAGACATTCAAGCATCAATCCCTCTCCGTTTTAAATTTTAATTTAAAGCTGCATTGTGTAGCATTTCTGGCGGAAGGTCTGTCAAATGCTTTTCTCCGTGGACATGTTCTTGCTTTGTCTGGAATGTTTCACAGTGTGGCATTAAACCTTCCTATCTTCATGGAGACCGAACCAGGCCAAGTCACAGGTCAGATCTGTGCAGAGCCGGCCCCACTCGCAGTCAGAACGCCTGTTTTCTAGGTATTTTTGAGCCGTAAAACCAGCTGTAATTGAATAAATGTAAGGCAGTGCCGCTTAATGTCATACTGTGGAACATTCCAGGCACATCTCCATAGAAACAAGCAGGTGAAACGTTAGAAAAGTTACACAATGCGCCTTTAAACTGTCAAAAAAGACAACATTTCGAATGTAACACCTTCTTTATCTCATGTAGTTACTTGATTTTTGCATCTTCTGCTGATTCCCACAGGCCATGTTCCGCAGTGCAGCTTAAATGTGACGATATGTAACCGTAGATCTTCGGCGCTCAGTCCACCTCTGCTTCTCTCGCGGGGATCCAAAGCCTGATTTGCACTCCCACGCCCCCTGCTGTGCATATTGTACATAGGTCTGGAGATTATTTATTCATGTTTTTTTTTGGTTTTTCTTTAGTGATATTTTTGGTAAGTGACAATCATATGTTCAAAGCGTTAAACTGGCTGTATTATTGTGTTTTGGGTCATTGGCGTATGACAGATTTATTCCATTGTAAAGAAAAAAGATATTATATAAATGTTCTAAAATGTTAAATAAGCTTCTTGTGTCTGTCTGTTTATTATTATGGGGGAGATTGCATGAGAGCGACACCTACTGGACATAGATAGAAATGTGAGCTGATTTGACCAATGAATTGCGAAAGTTCCCTCTGAAATTGTGAATTGCTATGGCAACAGTACTGATTTTTCGTAATCATGAAATCTATGGATATCTACTTTACTCCAGCATAAAATGTACGCAAAACAATCTGTTCATTTTAGTTGATCATGTTTACCTATTATGTTGCAGTGACATCTTGCTGTGGCTACCAGTTTTATTTTATTTATTTATTTTTTAGCTCAGTTTTTAACATCAGATCATGGGATTTTAACCAGCTAAGAAGTGCAGCATGTGCAGTTCAAAGGACACAAGTAAGGGACTGGATTTGTATTTGAGATGTTACAGGCTTTTTACACCATACAGCTCTGGGAAAAAAATAAGAGACCACTGCATTTTTTTCTGAAAAAGCATCTCTACATGTATTACAGCCATTCCATTCCAGCGGCTGTTGAATTCCAACACAAACACAAAGCTGAGCTACTTCAGTTCTTGCACCAGGAGTGGAATAAAGTCACCCAAGAATAATGTGAAAGGCTTGGGGAGAGCATGCCAAGACGCATGAAAGCTGTGATTAAAATAAGGGTTATTGCACCAAATATTGATTTCTGAACTCTTCAGTGTGTAAGATTTTTACCCGTTAATTACTGAAATTGAAGATACCCATTCAAAAATACATTGTTTTCCAAGCCTTTTCACTTCCATCATGAAATCAAAGTATTCATTTGGACTTAGATATATAGTCACATAAAAGGGGGATCTTCCCCATGCAGAGGCAGCCATTTTGAATACGAGAGCCGCAGAAGGACATTTGAGCTCCACCTTCGCCTTCGGCAAGGCTCGTGGTTTTGGGTAAACAACACAAGCATGCTGCCGGATCAGACTCCTAATGGATCTAACACGTGTTTTGGACTAAATTGTTTTACTGGATTTTATTCGCTGGATCCTTACGGACAAATTGAGAGGAAGTTTATGGTGAAATACAGAGTTTGACCTGAGCAAAGCATTCTAAGGTAAGCTAACCTCGTTTTGTGCTTTTCCGTATAAAAGCCCCATGTGCTCGGGGACTGATTGTTTTGCAGGGAAATGAATTGCATAGTCAAAAAGAGGAGACTGTAAGGTTTCATTTGATGTGTAGAGTGTCATGGTACATGATCGGGAATGTGTGTTTTCATGAGAAAAGAAAAAAAAAAAAAAAACGGGACCGTGCGGGTCCCTCGAGGTCTGCCCTAGCTAAAACAGAAAGTGCAATAGCGACTATTCACCTATGCGCCACGAATCCTACACACTGGGGCTTTAAATGTAAACATTAGTATTACAGTGAGAAAAATAAGTATTTGAACACCCTGCGATTTTGCAAGTTCTCCCACTTAGAAATCATGGAGGGGTCTGAAATGTTCATCGTAGGTGCATGTCCACTGTGAGAGACATAATCTAAAAAAAAATCCAGAAATCACAGTGTATGATTTTTTAACAATTTATTTGTATGATACTGCTGCAAATAAGTATTTGAACACCTGAGAAAATCAATGTTAATATTTGGTACAGTAGCCTTTGTTCGCAGTTAAAGAGGTCAAACGTTTCCTGTAGTTTTTCACCAGGTTTGCACACACAGCAGGAGGGATTTTGGCCCACTCCTCCACACAGATCTTCTCTAGATCAGTCAGGTGTGTGGACTGTCGCTCAGAAACACAGAGTTTGAGCTCCCTCCAAAGATTTTCTATTGGGTTTAGGTCTGGAGATTGGCTAGGCCACACCAGAACCTTGATATGCTTCTTACAGAGCCACTCCTTGGTTATCCTGGCTGTGTGCTTCAGGTCATTGTCATGTTGGAAGATCCAGCCACGACCCATCTTCAATACTCTAACTGAGGAAAGGAGGTTGTTCCCCAAAATCTCGCAATACATGGCCCCGGTCATCCTCTCCTTCATACAGTGCAGTCGTCCAGTCCCATGTGCAGAAAAACACCCCCAAAGCATGATGCTACCACCCCCATGCTTCACAGTAGGGATGGTGTTCTTGGGATGGTAGTCATCATTCTTCTTCCTCCAAACACGGCGAGTGGAATTAAGATCAAAAAGTTCTATTTTGGTCTCATCTGACCACATGACTTTCTCCCATGACTCCTCTGGATCATCCAAATGGTTATTGGCAAACTTAAGACAGGCCTGGATGTGCTGGTTTAAGCAGGGGAACCTTCCATGCCATGCATGATTTTAAACCATGATGTCTTAGTGTATTACCAACAGTAACCTTGGAAACGGTGGTCCCAGCTCTTTTCAGGTCATTGATCACTGAGACCCCACGAGGTGAGATCTTGCATGGAGCCCCAGTCTGAGGAGATTGACAGTCATGTTTAGCTTCTTCCATTTTCTAATAATTGTTCCAACAGTGGATCTTTGGTCTTGGCCATGTTAGTAGTTGGAGTCTTACTGATTGTATGGGGTTGTTTATGCAGCGACCTTAAACAGGTGCTTCTAATCTAGAATAATAAGTGGAGTGGAGGTGGATCATTGTGTTTACAACAAACAGACAGTGATTCTAATCATTTGGGTCGATGATGTTATCATTGCTACCAACAATGAAAATTCAAAAATGTGAAACAAATGTTAAGTGAAAGATTTAAAATAAAAGATCTTGGTGAGCTTAAACATTTTCTTGGTGTTGATTGTACACAGGGCAAAGAGATAAAACTAAACCAAACAAGATATATCACAAGAATACTGGAAATGTTCAATATGTCAGACTGCAAGCCACACTCTACTCCTTGTGAGCAAAAGCACAACTTTGAAGCTGATGGTGAGCCAGTTCATGCAAAAAGATATCGTGAGTTAGTGGGAAGTTTGATTTATCTAATGACTTGTACACGACCGGATTTGAGTTGTAAACATTCTCAATATCTGTTAGAGCCAAAGGAACATCACTGGACAGCAGCAAAACACGTATTAAGATATTTAAAAGGTACGTTGAACAAAGAACCATGTTATAAAAAGACAGAAGGAAATCTTGAGCTTATAGCATTTAGTGATGCAGATTGGACTACAGATTCAACTGCCAGAAGAAGCACTAGTGGATACTGTTTTGCACATCTAAAAGCGGGCCTGTGATATGTTGGAAAACTAGGAAGCAGGCTACAGTAGCTTTGTCGACATGTGAGGCAGAGTATATGGCCATGGCAGCCACCACTCAGGAAAGTTTGTATCTTACACAACTACTTTCAGGAATGGACAGTAAAGGTCAATATTCACCAGTTACCATTTATGGCGATAATCAAGGTGCAATAGCGTTAAAAAAAAGCCAAAAATACCATAAACCGCCAAAGATGTAAGCATATTGACATTAAATACCATTTCATTAGGTCAGCACTCAAGGACAAGAAGATATCTATTGAGTATTGTGCTATATCAGATATGGTTGCAGATGCTCTGACTAAATCTGGCAACAAGGTGAAAAATTTAAAGTTTACAAGTTTTCTTTTTGGGGTATAAATGTTGAAATGTAAAAGGTGTAATATGTTGTGAAGATGCACTTGTTCATATAAATGTAAGATGTACAGCGTTAAGAGCAAGTGGGAGTGTTACCCTGTTACATACAATGCTATATATATATATATATATATTTATTTATTTACCCAGATAACGTCTTGGTTGAAGAAGGAATAATCAAACCACATTCCTACCAACACCTGAATAAACGTGTACTATGGTTAGAGTTAATATTTTTCATGTATTTTACAGCAGAATTAAATGATACATTATTAAATAGTATTATCCAGTATGGTTAGCAAAATACCACCTTGAATAACAAAATAATATCATTAAAATGTCTAAAAAGGCCAAAATACGGTGGGCAACGAATGTATGTCCTAAATACACCACTAGATGGAGCTGTTAGCATTGTCAATGTGATAATCTACTTTCTCTGCAGACTATCTGAGGACTAGACCTGGTATAGACCTGGTTTAGACCTGGGTTAGATCTGATGTAGACCTGGTTTAGACCTGGGTTAGATCTGGTGTAGACCTGGTATAGACCTGGTTTAGACCTGGTATAGACCTGGTATAGACCTGGTATAGACCTGGTATAGACCTGGTATAGACCTGGTATAGACCTGGTTTAGACCTGGTATAGACCTGGTATAGACCTGGTTTAGACCTGGTTTAGACCTGGTATAGACCTGGTTTAGACCTGGTTTAGATCTGGTTTAGACCTAGTTTAGACCTGGTTTAGACCTGCTTTAAACCTGGTATAGACCTGGTTTAGATCTGGTTTAGACCTGGTATAGACCTGGTATAGACCTGGTTTAGACCTGGTTTAAGCATGGTTTAGACCTGGTTTAAACCTGGTTTAGATCTGGTTTAAACCTGGTTTAGATCTGGTTTAGACCTGTTATAGACCAGGTTTAGACCTGGTTTAGACCTGGTTTAGACCTGGTTTAGACCTGGTGTAGACCTGGTTTAGACCTGGTTTAAACCTGGTTTAGACCTGGTTTAAACCTGGTTTAGATCTGGTTTAGACCTGTTATAGACCAGGTTTAGATCTGGTATAGACTTGGTTTAGACTTGGTTTAGACCTGGGTTAGATCTGGTGTAGACCTGGTATAGACCTGGTATAGACCTGGTTTAGACCTGGTATAGACCTGGTTTAGACCTGGTTTAGACCTAGTTTAGACCTGGTTTAGACCTGCTTTAAACCTGGTATAGACCTGGTTTAGATCTGGTTTAGACCTGGTATAGACCTGGTATAGACCTGGTTTAGACCTGGTGTAGACCTGGTGTAGACCTGGTTTAGACCTGGTGTAGACCTGGTGTAGACCTGGTTTAGACCTGGTTTAAACCTGGTTTAGACCTGGTTTAAAACTGGTTTAGATCTGGTTTAGACCTGTTATAGACCAGGTTTAGACCTGGTTTAGATCTGGTATAGACTTGGTTTAGACCTCGTATAGATTTGGTTTAGATCTGGTTTAGACCTGGTTTAGATCTGATTTAGACCTGTTATAGACCAGGTTTAGACCTGGCATAGACTTGGTTTAGACTTGGTTTAGACATGGTTTAGATCCGGTTTAGACCCGGTTTAGACCCGGTTTAGACCTGTTATAGACCAGGTTTAGACCTGGTATAGACTTGGTTTAGACTTGGTTTAGACTTGGTTTAGACTTGGTTTAGACTTGGTTTAGACCTGGTATAGACCTGGTATAGACCTGGTATAGACCTGGTGTAGACCTGGTTTAGACCTGGTTTAAACCTGGTTTAGACCTGGTTTAAAACTGGTTTAGATCTGGTTTAGACCTGTTATAGACCAGGTTTAGACCTGGTTTAGATCTGGTATAGACTTGGTTTAGACCTCGTATAGATTTGGTTTAGATCTGGTTTAGACCTGGTTTAGATCTGATTTAGACCTGTTATAGACCAGGTTTAGACCTGGCATAGACTTGGTTTAGACATGGTTTAGATCCGGTTTAGACCTCATTTAGACATGGTATAGACCTGGTTTAGACCCGGTTTAGACCTGTTATAGACCAGGTTTAGACCTGGTATAGACTTGGTTTAGACTTGGTTTAGACTTGGTTTAGACTTGGTTTAGACTTGGTTTAGACCTGGTATAGATCTGGTATAGACCTGGTATAGACCTGGTATAGACTTGGTTTAGACCTGGTTTAGATCTGGTTTAGACCTGGTTTAGACCCACACCCATATATGACATAATCCTTAATCACTCTAAGGCGCTTTGTGTTACACTTTTGTATGAAAAGCACTTTATAAATAATGTTTGATTGATTGATTGATAAATGCAATGAAACCAGATCCTGCTGTTTCTTTGCATATAAGGCGACGCTCTCAGCTCTCGGTTACAGTCATAAAGAAGCTCAGAAGAAGAAAACATCTCCACTTAAGAAAACCCAAAATGGTGCGAACATGCATTTATCCCGGTTGTGAAAACAAAATGACAGCTTGGACGAAGTTGAGTTTTCACACGCTTCCTCATCACAATCCGGAGTTATTGAAGCTGTGGCTAGATGCCTTCAGAATGGACCCAAACATGAAAGGCAAAGCTGTAAGACGTTTGGACCATCATGTTTGCAGTACCCACTTCAGTCCGGACAATTTTTTACCAGCAAAGGAAAAGAAAGAAGACCAACGGATTCAGCGCACGATTCTGAGAAGTAATGCGATACCGATGGCTGTTCTCTGGTGCGCTGCTGCTCAAACTGTCTTCGCTTCCTTTTTTCTAATACCTCCTCATCTGTATACTCAGGCTCAAAATGATAGGGACAACCATCATACTCAAATAAGTCCTCTTCAATATGAAGACCGAATCTTCAGCCATGTCTCACTTGCAACAGAAAAGTTATGAGCATTTTCTAAGCAAAGTAGTGGAATGAATGCGCGTGGTCCTCGTTGATGACGTCATCCAAACGGAACCATGACTGGATCTCGGGTTACAGGCCACTTTTGACTCAAAACAAAAGTGTAGACTAACACATTGAACTTTTGTCATTTGAAAAGTGATAAAGTTTGTGTTATTTGGTGACTGCAATAGCATTCCCCGACCACTCACGTTAAACGGATATCGCCAAACTCTGAATTCTCCAAATGATACCAAAGTACAATGGGTGAGTAAATTACATTTTATCACCGAAATAAGGTCCAGATTGTAAAAAAGTTACTTGTCCTTTAAAATTCCATTGTATGTGCAATCACTCAAAAGTCCAATTATCTCTGTTGGGCATGGCCATGGCATTGTGTCGACCTTTTTTCGTCTTAATAAGATATACATCCCTACCAAACTTCATGCATGTAGCTGAAAGTGTATGCCAACCACGAGGCTCTATGTGTTAGGGGGTGCTATTTTGTCCCTGGGCCCAAAATTACAGGAGATTTCTTACATGGCAAACTCCTCAAAAAGGCTCAAACATGTGAGGAGAAAAAACTATAATAATAAATACGAAACAGAGCAATAACGGGGTATTTGTGGCTCCTGCACCACAAATATAAGTCGCACCTGAGCAGGCTTGCACTGGCCATCTGGCAAACCGGGCATTTTCCCGGTGGGCCGACAGTCCTCGGGGGCCGGTGCCCATTTTCCCTTGTGGATCAATAAAGTTTGTCTAAGTCTAAGAATACACTTTAGGTTAACAAGAAACCTTTTAATCATGTAAATGTTTCCACACTACTGACTCCACTGGTGGCATCCATATTGGTCAGACTTTTTTTGATAAATAACAAATTCCATACACATCATACATTGAATAGGCCGATTTAAGAGCATCATTACTTGCGGTCAGCCATCTTGCCTTGCCTTGTCTCGTGCTGCCTTAGTATGAGATTTATCTGATCATTATCAAAAAATAAAAATGTAACCTAAAGATACTAAATGTTTTGATGGTTTAGATGGTTCCACAGTTTTTCCAGGTAGTTCCCAATATTTTTATGTTTAATTTAGGTTTTTAGGTTTTCTATTTATCACTTAAACTGTAATAATCTGTCCCTCTTCCTGTCTAGTCAAGCCAAGCTGTTGAGGGGAGAGAGAAAAGAGAGTAGACTACTTTTCCCATCCAGAGCCTGCTAGAATGCAAGAATTTTTAAATCACCACCCAAAGCAAGATGCTACAAACCCTGTAGTGAAGAAGGTGTTTCCCCTCGGCCAAGACATAACAATAGTAAAATACATTACTTTGAGGAACACAAACATAAATTAGTCCGTTGTGCTCTGCTAATTATGAGGGGCCGTTCTGAGCCAAAAATGCCAGGACCGTTTTTTTGTCCCACTCCAGCCCTGCACCTGAGCATAAGTCGCAGGACCAGCCAAACAATAAAAGTAAAGGGTGACTTACAGTCCAAAAATATGGTAACTCATTCATTGTGTTTTGTGTGTGTGTGTTTTTTATGTATTTGTAGCCATGACTCCCAAGGACATATTGAAGCACTACAGAAAGGAGCTACAGGCCTATAAAAGAGGCAAAAACCTCCGTGACTCCTACAGATCTGTGGGAGTGGATCAAAACAAGATCTGCTGTGGAGCGCCAATGGTTGAATTGGCAATTGTCTCCCCCACAACATTTGAGGAGCTTCGTGGAGGCTTTTCTCAAGGAGAAAAGCTCTTGTGTTTCATAGAGAGGTGCCAAGAAGCCATCAAAAATGACTCTGAACTAATTCAGGAATTACAGTTAAGACAGTTACAGTTAATCGTTTGTATTTCCTCAGTAGTTTAATGTTATTAATTGTGTCTTGGACCATGCCCTGTGGAGGCCCTGTTCCTTGATTTTTATTATTTTTTGAATTTCAGTAAAATAACATTGTGTTACACTGGTATTTGTACACAGTTACAGTTAATTACAGTTACAGATAATTGTTTATAATTTCTCAGCAGTTTCACATTTAGCCCATAAGGTGAGCCCCGTTTTCGTTTCAAGTCACTCCGACGTCTCCGAACTACACAAACTGTACTTTAAAAAAAAAAAGAACGAATCACGCTAAGCTTACAACAAAAAGTTCTCGCCTCAAAATCCTGTCAATTTTTTACGCCGAGACATTTCATGGCGGACTAGATTCTTCAGAGCGGAATAAAAATTTGACGTCACTAGGCGTCACGTGGCTGTGCTGGGCCAATAAAGTAGCTGATTCTTGTCAACAAACCGGTGTCATGGCTGCCTCCGTACTTTACGGATACAGAGGATTTCTCCCCAAAAAACCTTCTGAAGTAGGTCAACAGTGCTTTATTCATATCACGAAGAACAATGATGCAAATAAATGATAAGGTGAAAGTTTTTATGTTGTAATTTCGATAAATAAAAGGATATAATTGTAATTCACGAGGTAGAGATCGTGGACTGCTACAAGTACCTGGGCATTCATGTGGACAACAGGCTGGACTGGAGGGACAACTGTAATGCTGTGTACAAGAAGGACATGAGCAGACTCTACTTCCTGAGGAAGCTCAGGTCTTTCAATGTGTGCAGTAAGTTACTAGAGATCTTCTCCAGTCTGTGGAGGACAGTGCCCTGTACTCTGCTGTAGTCTGCTGGGGGAGCAGCACCAGTAAAAGAGACATCGGATGGATTGACAAACTGATCCGCAAAGCTGGTCACATGATTGGCTGTGAGCTGGAGACATTTGTCACAGTGAGGGACAGAAGGACACTGGACAAACTGCAAACTGCATCATGGACACTCCTGCTCACCACACCTACCACACCATAGAGGGACAGAGGAGCTCATTCTCCAACAGGCTCCTACAGCTCCGCTCAAACAGTGAGAGATACAGGACGACATTCATACCATACTCCATACAACTGTACAACAACTCACCCATATGTAACAGATAATACTCCCTACAACTGTATACAGCTGGTACTGTACATCATATTTGATACTGTATTCTGTATTTGATTACTACTTTTCTATTTAAATCTGATTGTACATACATATTTATTACCATTATCTTATGTATATATTTGTGTCTCATCTGACACAGGTCTATTGCTCTTTGGTTGCTATTCCATCTATTTTTCTTTTTGTTCTTTTACCCTCTGTTTTATATTGTATATTATATTTGATGAGTGAGCTACCGTACCCAAAACAATTTCCCTTGTGGATCAATAAAGTTTGTCTAAGTCTAATTCAATGACCAGGACCGCTCATATTCATTCATTCATTTATTGACTCCTAACTATACACACAGACCAGACATACTGTAAAAACAAATAGCATGAAACACATATGTACATATATACAATATAAACTGCACCATAAAATGAATGGAACAGAATATTGACTCCTATACAACATAGTCGTCAATTTGAAAGAAAAGCATATATACAGTACATGGCCCTATATACAATGTAAAGGGCGTAATAAAATGAATGGTAATCTTAGTATTATGAGGTGGTTCCACGTGCCATGCTTCCTTCTCCCCGGTTTCTTATATCATGTCTGTAACAAAACAAAACAACAACAATTAGGTGTCACAGGAGTACCATCAAAAGCACAGGGTAAAGGTGGCTTCATTACAATTGTGGCTGGTATAGTCACTCCCGCAAATCAACACAAAGTGGTAGAGACAAAAATACAGGGGGTCCTCGACTTACGCCGTTTCGTGGTTACAAACGCGCCCCCATAATTTTTTTTTTAAAATTACGCGTCATTCCGTCTTACGCGGTTTAGCATAGTAAGCGACGTAAACAAACTTGAACGGTGCGCGGTGCACGGCGGAAGAATACGCTTTGTTGTGGTTGTAGGGCGAAGAAGACGGCCTCGTGTGCATGCCCAATGTGGGCGGAAGTACCTGATGTGGGCTCTGATCTGCTCCTATGAAAGCGACAGTGATAACCAAGCAGCGTAGTGGTCTAATTATTGAGATGGAAAGGTTATTGGTGCTTTGGTTGGAAGATCAAAATCAAATTTCGACTTACGACGAAATTCGCTCGGTCACTGCTTGGCCCCACATTGCTGCTTGCAGCTATATTTATTACTTACAGGAGGTCCTCGGGTTACGACGTTGATCCGTTCTTAAGACGCATCGTAACCCGAGGACCTCCTGTAAGTAATAGATATAGCTGCAAGCAGCAATGTGGGGCCAAGCAGTGACCCAGCCTAATTTGATGACGTGCGTTTTTGAAAATCGGACTTACGGTTCAAAAGTTACAAGCAGAAATGTCCCTCAAATTTTGACCTGTTGGTGGCGCTAGAGGGTTTGAGCTGGGGCCCTGTAATTTTTTGTGGGGAATCCTGGGAAGGACACAAACATCTGTGAAGGGTTCCTGAGATATGAGCTCACTTCGGCTAATTGGCGAATCAGTTAAGAGCAGGGTGTTGCCTAGCAACGCAGAAATGTACCTGAAAATTCCTGCAACTTTGACCTGCTGCTGGCGCTAGAGGGTTGGGGGTGGGGGCCTATAAATTGCTGTGGGTAATAAGGAGACTGGCTGCAATGTGCATGCAAAATTTCATAACTTTTTACCAGACAGTTCTAGGGGTTGCCATAGACTCCCAGAGGCGGAAGAATATAATAATAATAATAATAGGAATCAGAATAGAATACACTATGGGTGCCTCAGTCGGCTGCTGAAGGAGCTGCTCAGCTCTTCTACAGTCCGGTGCAGAGGGTGAGAGGTGTCGTCCACGATGGACATGAATTTGGCCAGCACCCTCCTCTCAGCCACCTCCTCTACAGAGTCCAGAGGACAGCCCAGGACAGAGCTGGCCCTCCTGACCAGCTTATTAAGTCTTTTCCTGTGTGACTGGTGTAAGAAATAACTTTTATACCTCTACAGTAACTATAAGATTGTGTGCAACACAGTACAGTCAAGTAAGATCAGGCATCAACAGCAGCCCAAGACAGTTCCTTTTTTTAAATCTTTTATTATTACAAGGTACATATTTTGACGTCACAATAACATTCGCGAAACACTTAACACCACAATAACATTCGCAAAACACTCAGAAGACACATCGGGGGATGGGGAGTGCAGAGGACCAAAGGGCTCGTTCCAGGTGAAGAAACGGGGTCTGGGGGGGAGCAAGGGCGATGTAGTGTCCAGGGAAGGTCTAGACAACAGGGTCCAGGGGGGACAGGGGCCAGGGGTCAGAAGTCCAGCCTTATGGGGTGTTTAGTGCAAGGTAATAACAAATATGCCCAAAACCACACGTCACACACCACACTATCAGCTGTTTTCCTTGTTGTCAAATAGTACATGTCTTTGCGGACAGCAAGCTGAGTGTGCCATGTGAAACTGTCCTTGCATGTGAGAAATAAATTGTCTTGCAATTACCTGTAGTTTGAAGCATCAAGATCTTCACTTGTCTTCACCACTTCTACGAAGGCCTTCCTCAGCTGTCCCATTCTCAGCACCTCCTGGAGCCTTTGACGGATGACCCTCTCACAAAAGACGTCAAATGTTGGCTCATTCCTAAAAAAGATTCATAAGAACATAAATAAGTGTTGTGATTGTGTTCACATACAAAAGAAATAACATACATTGTACTGTATGTTCATGTATGTAAAGATAACTTACTGTTCTTTCTCTGGTCTGACAGGCATTTTTGCTTACCCGCTGTTAATGTTTCTGCCTTTGACAGAGCAGGGATGTGGGATGGAAACCAGCGTCCTCGGGAATATTGTTCAAATCCACATCTAGGCAGTGTTTGTAGTTTTCAAGTGGACTCCCCGGGAACCTACGCCAGGATCCGGTTTGTGGACTTCAGCTCTGCCTTCAACACCATCCGCCCAGACCTCCAAGGCAAGCTTTCCCAGATGAACGTGCCTGATCCTCTCTGCAGGTGGATCACTGACTTCCTGATGGACAGGAAGCAGCGCGTGAGGCTGGGGAACAATGTCTCGGACTCCCGGACCATCAGCACCGGCTCTCCCCAAGGCTGTGTTCTTTCTCCTCTGCTCTTCTCCCTGTACACCAAGTGCTGCACCTCCTCCCACCAGTCTGTCAAGCTCATCAGGTTTGCAGATGACACCACGGTCATTGGACTCATCTCGGACGGGGATGAGTCTGCCTACAGGACGGAGGTTGACCGTCTGGCGTCCTGGTGCAGCCAGAACAACCTGGTGCTGAACGCCCAGAAGACAGTGGAGATCATTGTGAACTTTAGGAAGCACACAGCCCCACTCCCCCCCATCATCCTGACCAACAACCCCATCACCACTGTGGACTCATTCCGCTTCCTGGGGACCACCATCACCCAGGACCTCAAATGGGAGCCCACCATCACCTCCATCATAAAGAAGGCCCAGTAGAGGATGTACTTCCTGAGGCAGCTGAAGAGATTCAACCTGCCAGCACGGACAATGGTGCAGTTCTACACTGCCATCATCGAGTCCATCCTCACCTCCTCCATCACCGTGTGGTATGCTGAAGCCACAACCAGGGACAAACAGACTGCAGCGTGTTGTGCGCTCTGCTGAGAAGGTGATTGGTTGCAGGCTTCCATCTCTTCAGGACCTGTACACCTCCAGGACACGGACACGTGCAGGTTGGATTGCTTCCGATCCTTCTCACCCTGGTCATGGACTTTTGACCTGCTCCCCTCAGGCAGGAGGCTACGGTCCAGAACCTCCCGCCATAAAAACAGCTTCTTCCCTTCTGCTGTTGGACTCTTGAACAATAATAACCCTAGGACTGTTCCCACACCCCGCTCTGTGTCAGTCACATGACCCTGTGCTGTATTTTTTGCACCTGATCATTACCTGCACCTGCACTTGTATTCTTGTAAATTTGTTAATTTAAGTTTTCTACTTTATTTCATTCTATTTTATTCCGCTCCAAGTACAGAAGCAATTTCCTAATGTTGTGAACATGTTCAAACATATGGCAATAAAACCTTTCTGATTCTGATTCTGATTTCGGCTACGGATCGAGACTGTTTCGATAGGTATTCCATCGTGTAAGTGTAAAATCCAGAGTTTTTCCACAGACGCAATGTGCATATAGCAGTGCTTACGTCCCGAAAATTTTGTCTTTTTGGGACGTTTTTGTGAGTTTTCTGATTCATCAGTAGTGCTCGAAGTCTCTCGTAGTTGCCATGTTGCATCTGTGTTTATCAAATGCAGCAACCCTATTGGTAAAGCCGGATCACGTGTGGACCGTGGCACCTCCCGCGAACCAAAGTAATTCTACGCCCTGAAGAAAGTATTTCCTTGTAAAATCTATCGGCATGAAAAATTGACAGGATTTTGTGATGAGAACTTTTTGCTGTAAGCTTAACATAAATCTTTCGTTTTTATGATTTGGAGTTTGTGTAGTTCGGAGACGTCGGAGTGGAATTCAATTTCTAAAAGACTTTTCGTGTCTCACCTTGCGGCCTAATTGTTGATTGTGTCTTTTGACCATGCCCTGTGGAGGCCCTGTGCCTTAATTTATTTTTTTATTTTATTTTATTTTTTTTTTCATTTTGTGACTTTAAATAAAATATCAGTATATTATATTTATTATATATGCAAAGGTCATTTGTAAATATCAACAGATTATTTGTAAAAGGTAATGGTGAGTTACACATATTGAAATAAGATTTTGTATAGGACAATGTGTTTTCACTTTAGATTAGTGGGTCCAAAAAGCTTTGTAACTAGTTTGTAGACATGAACAGATTATATGTAAAAGGCAGTAGCGTGTTACATATGTTGAGGTAAGATTTTGTATATAATCATTTACAAAAACATAATTAGTTCATTGTCATTAAGAAATATTTGTTAATGTATTTCTTACTCATTAACAAATGTAAATGTTTTGTAAAATAATTAGTAAATATAGCTGCAAGCAGCAATGTGGGGCCAAGCAGTGATCCAGCCTAATTTGATGATGTGCGTTGGATCAGTCTTCGCCCAAGGATCCCAGAGATACCAAGTTTTTGAAAATCAGACTTACGGTTCAAAAGTTACAAGCAGAAATGTCCCTCAAATTTTGACCTGTTAGTGTGCTAGAGGGTTTGAGCTGGGGCCCTGTAATTTTTTGTGGGGAATCCTGAGACAGACTAGAATATGTGTGAAAAGTTTGAAAATAATCCTATGAAGGGTTCCCGAGATATGAGCTCACTTCCTGTTTGGCGACTGTTAGGATGGGTGTCTATAGCAACCCCTAGAACCGTCTGTCTTTGATGTGTCTTTGATCTAGCCGAAGTGAGCTCATATCTTGGGAAACCTTCATAGGAAGCCTGGGAGCCTGGGAAGCCTGGCTAACAAACCCTGTTAGACCCTGTTAAACCCTGTTAGGTCAAAGTTGCAGGAATTTTAATAATACATGCTGAGGCCTACATGCACCTTCGGTGCTTTGCCCCACATTGCTGCTTGCAGCGATATCAGATCAAAGGTACATAAAGATCAAAGATCTTTGATCAGGGCGTTGCCTAGCAACGAGCGTGAAAGGCCAGTATCGGGTGCATCGGCTTTCGGACAGACCCGTTTGATTGGCTGTCACGACAAAACGATAAGAGATATCAAAAATCCAGCGATGTTTCTGATGAGGTTCGGTCCAAAGATGCTATGTACCAAATTTGAGCAAAATTGGTCCAAAATTGAGGGAGGAGAAGCATTTTGAGTGTTTTTCATAATTGACCTGTTGGTGGCGCTAGAGGGTTTGAGCTGGGGCCCTGTAATTTTTTGTGGGGAATCCTGGGAAGGATGCAAACATCTGTGAAAAGTTTGAAAATACAGTGGTACCTCACCTTACGAAATTAATTTGTTCCAGAAGTGGTTTCGTAACGTGAATTTTTCTTAAGTTGAGTAGCTATTTCAATGGAAAAGGCCTGATCCGTTCCAAGGTTTTGTTTTTATAGTGTAACTTTTTTTTTTTATAGTGTAACTTTGTGTTCTACGTCCTGATTGGCTAAGAGACTTGACCAGGACTAAAAGTGGAATAAACCAGGTATAGACCAGAACTAAACCAGGTCTAGACCAGAACTAAACCAGGTCTAGACCAGGTCTAAACCTGGACTGGACCTGGACTAAACCAGGACTGGACCAGGTCTAGACCAGAACTAAACCAGGTCTAGACCTGGACTAAACCGGGACTAGACCAGGATTAAATCACCCCATGTAGCTCTTCGCTGGTTTCGTGCGGCTTTTGCGTTCGTTTGTGCGTGTTCGGTTTGTGGCTCGGGCTGCGTGTTCGCCGTGGTTCTATCTCGTGCTCACGGTGCTCCTGTCTCCGCACTCCTTGCGTGTTCGGCGCTAGAGCTAAGAGGCAGAGAAAGGTGCTCTTTGTGCGGGCACGACCGCGGGGTTTCCCCCGGGGCATTTTTTGTCTCCTTTTCAAACTCTCCTGCAGCGTGAGCTGACTCGTCTTTGGCCAGGTTGCCTGTAACTCGCTGTATTGTGTTGGGTGTTTGTTTTTGAGGTGCCGTATCGGTTTGTTGTGTTAAATGTCGCCCTTTCCTTTCCACCCCTTGCAATCCCAAGTTTACATATCCCACCGTTTGCTATGGCAATGTTGTTGTCATCAACTTTATAGTATTTCCAGACCGCAGACATATTCGCCAAACATTATAGCGTTCTTATAGCGCTCATTATAGCGCTCTTCTTATTTCCTCTCTGTACTCGCGCTTTGCGCTTCGAACTGCTTCCGTGTATTTAACCAATAGCGTGTCATGCCACACGCGTTGATGTTTCTGTGTGGAGTCTCACTCTGTGCCACCGCATAACCATAGATCTCATCTAGGATATGTTAAAAAATAATAAGAATACTTGCTACTAGCAAGTGTAAATAATGGGTGGGGATTTATGACAATTTATGCAACGGTGGGCGACGAGGGTCCGAAAGGAGGACAAAATGTAAAAAAGGAGGACACATGACAAACGGCCGGACAGACAGCTCTAAAACCGGACTGTCCGGACGAAATCCGGACGAATGGTCACCCTAGGTTCTATTCGACTTCCAGAGCCGGGGGTCTGACACTGTGAGCTAAGAGGCCGAGAAAGGTGCTCTTTGAGCGGGGATAACAGTGGGGCGTGCATCTAAGCGTGCATTATTCGAATTTTTGAGATTTTGCGTTTCGTAACTTGAATTTTCTTTCGTATCTAGGGACCAATTTAAATTTAACATGAAGGCGTTTCGTAACTTGGATTTTTCATATGTAGGGTCTTTTGTAAGGTGAGGTACCACTGTAATCCTATGAAGGGTTCCCGAGATATGAGCTCACTTCCTGTTTGGCGACTTTTAGGACGCATTTGATTGGCTGTCACGACAAAACGATAAGAGATATAAAAAATCCAAGGATATTTCTGATGAGGTTCAGAGATGCTATGTACCAAATTTGACCAAAATTGATCCAAAATTGAGGGAGGAGAAGCAGTGTTTTTCATAAAATTCTGAATGGCGGCAAATCTACCCTGGCAAAAAATGTCATATGGTGCATTGGATTCGGCTTGGCCCAAGGAGTCCAGGGATACCAATTTTTTGAAAATTGGACATACGGTTCAAAGGTTACATGCAGAAATGTACCTGAATTTGACCTGCTGGTGGCGCTAGAGGGTTTGGGGTGGGGGCCTATAAATTGCTGTGGGTAATGAGGAGACTGGCTGGAATGTGCATGCAAAATTTCACAACTTTTTACCAGACGGTTCTAGGGGTTGCCATAGACTCCCAGAGGTGGAAGAATATTTTATAATAAGAATCAATAGAAACACTATAGGTGCCTAGCAGCTTAGCGCTGCTTTGCCCCAATAATTAGTTCATTATTTACTAATGCTTTATAAGCAGCCATTATTATAAAGTCTTACCTTATAAGAGCAAGTGGTAGCGAAGGCTCCAGGGGGCATCAGGGCTGTGGTTCAGGCATCACGTAGGAGACAGGTCGCCACCTATCGTGGCCACCAAAGGCGTCCTGTTGGTGTTCAACCAACTCTCTTGAAGGGCCTCAAAGTAGGTGGCCTGTACAGGCTTGTGAGATTGCAACACTTGTATGGCATCATCTATTTTAAACCATTCCCTTTTTCTTCCAGTGTTGACTGAGTCCTCCCAGTCCTCCAGCACTTCTGTCACAATAAGCACATACACATATGTCCTGTTCTTCCTCTCTTGGCTCTCAAATACTCCAACTAAGCGTCCTAAAGTCCCCTGAACTCCAGCCTCTTCACAAACTTCTCGAGCTGCAGCAACACTGGGCTCTTCCTCTGGCTCCACTCCCCCTCCAGGAACTATCCATTTATCCGGATACCGTCTGCTGCTCACCAGTAGCACCTCCTCCTCGCTCTCGCTCCTGAAGCACAGGCAAGCGGCCCGCTTCTTGAAACCGTCTCCGTCATACGTCCGAGTCTTGTTAGACTCGAGAGCCATCATTTCAGGAGCACAAAAGTAGAATTGCACAGCTAAGTTTGCCTCGTATAATGATGACACTGACAGATGCAAAGTCCTCCAAGAGAAAACCTCTGGGTATGAGTTAAAAGAAATAACTTCTTCTCCCTCAATCTCTCCTCCCTTCTCCCTGAAAGGACCTACACTCATAATCTCTGGTCTGCTTTGAGTCAAAGCCAGTTCAAAGTTCAAAGCTTCTTTGAACTTTGAAGTTCAAAGCTTCCTTGAACTTTGATGAGTCACATGACCATGGGTTCCATTGGAAGTTACCATGGCAACACACTGCATTACCATGGCGACATTGCATTGATCAGGCTTTGATGGTTTTCACATTCTAGAATGTGATGATGTCATAATTACACATGGTAAAAGCTCAGCTCACTGTATTACAGTATCATTGGGGCCAAGCACCGAAGGTGCTAGGCACAATAGTGTTTCTACTGATTCTTATTATACATTCCTCTGACCATGGGAGTCTATGGCAACCCCTAGAACCGTCTGGTAAAAAGTTGTGAAATTTTGCATGCACATTCCAGCCAGTCTCCTCATTACCCACAGCAATTTATAGGCCCCCAGCCCCAACTGTCTAGTGCCACCAGCAGGTCAAAGTTGCAGGAATTTTCAGGAATTTTCTGCGTTGCTAGGTAATGCAGAAATGTACCTTTGATCTGTCTTTGATGTGTCTTTGATCTGTTAAACCTTGTTAGCCCTGTTATAAACCTTTTTAGACCTTGTTAGACCCTGTCAGACTCTGTCAGACCCTGTTAGACCCTGTCAGGGTCAGACTCTGTTAGACCCTGTCAGACCCTGTTAGACCCTGTCAGACGCTGTTAGATCCTGTCAGACCTTGTTAGACCCTGTCAAACCTTGTTAGACCCTGTTAAACCCTGTTTCTGCATCTGACAGGGTCTAACTACCCTGTTAGACCCTGTCAGACTCTGTTAGACCCTGTCAGACTCTGTTAGACCCTGTCAGACCCTGTTAGACCCTGTCAGACCCTCTTAAACCCTGTTAGACCCTGTTAAACTCTGTCAGACTCTGTCTATCTAAACCCCAGCACCTGCAACAAGGTTATTATAGTTTATGAAAACTGTCAGATTCTGTTAGACCCTGTCAGACCCTGTTAGACCCTGTCAGATTCTGTTAGACCCTGTCAGACTCTGTTAGACCTTGTTAGACCCTGTTAAACCCTGTTTCTGAGTCTCACAGGGTCTAACTACCCTGGTAAACCCCTGCAGACTCTGTTAGACCCTGTCAGACCCTGCATGCGGCCTACATGCTGAGGCCTACATGCGCCTTTGGTGCTTGGCCCCACATTGCTGCTTGCAGCTATATTTAGGGGACAAGCACCGTAGGTGCTAGGCACCTTATAGTGGCGGCGCCGCGTTCCCTGTGGCACCTGGGGCAGATGCCTCTGCGTTTCAACCCTGACATGCTCTCCGGCCCTCCAGGGAGGAGGGAGAGCATGTTCAGTGGGGTTCTGGAGGGAGTGGGGATTAAACAGGTAGGACAGCTTATAGATGCCTCAGGCAGGTTTGACGTGGAGGAAATCAGGGGCAGGTTTATGAGGGCTGGGGTTGGGTTTCGGAGAGGCGAAATTCTCAGGAGGGCAAGTGTGATCCAGTCCTCTGTCCTGACGAAGTGGGGGGACCTGTTTGAGACGGGCCCCCCTGACCCGGGGGAGATACATGGGGAGTGAGTAGGCGAGTGTTCTTTGGATTTTGATATTGTATGGGGAGAGAGGGTGTTGAGGCTGACGGAGACGAAGATGCACACCTTCTACAGGCTGTTGGTGGCCGGGGTCGCTCGGCGCCCTTCTGCAGAACACAGATGGTCGCTGACATTTCCCACACATGACACTACCTCCATCTGGGCTCACATATATAATTGGTACACCCCACCCCAAGTCAGTAATTCTGACTTTAAGTTGAGGCACAGGATCATTTACACCTGCACCAGGTGGCACGCAATACACCCTGACAGGTACGGCTGTAACTGTCCGGTGTGCGGTGAGGCGCCTGAAGACCTCCTCCATCTGGCCCGCCCCTCTTCACAGCGCTCCTTCGCGCCCATGTCCGTCATCTCCACTCCGCAAGAGAAACGGAGTTTTGCGACACCTTCACCCCAGACAATACGCTTTTCTCCATCTCCTGAGCCGGTTCCCCTCGGTTGGACTTTTGACCCCTACCCCCCTCCGCTGTCCCCCCTGGATCCTGTCGCCTCTTAGTCCTTGTGCCCAGTGATGTTTATTCCCGTGCCCACATCCCCCGATGTGTCTTCTGAGTGCTTTGCGAATGTTGTTGTGGTGTTAAGGTACATATGTACCTTGTAATAATAAAAGATTTTTTTTTTAAAAAGTGTTTGTACTGCGTTGCCTAGCGACGTTGCCTGGCAACCCTTTGATCTTTCCTTTGATGTGTGTGGTCTCTTGATTCTTTATTATTATTTATTCTCCTCAACATGGGAGTCTATGGCAACCCCTAGAACCGTCTGGTAAAAAGTTGTGAAATTTTGCATGCACCTTCCAGCCAGTCTCTAGCCTGGGAATTCCCAGGCCGCTTCCATTTGTTTCGAACTGGAAGGCGGCCTGGCAGCTCGTCCAAGCGAGAGTCCCAGATTTAGGGCCCCAATCAGAGAGCGGGGGAGGGGTGGAAAGACGGTGACGCGTACTACATGACAAACGGAAGCTTGTAGTTTGAACTGACAACTGACATGATTGGCTATGGACTTACGTATACGCTCAATGATAGACATTCATAACGTCCAATAAACGGCCGTTGGCAATCGCTAACCACACCTCCGCTACGGGATTTTTCGAAGCAAGCTCCCAGACCCATATCTCACTTGTGATATGGTCAGGTGTTAACCAGACTAGCCAGCCTCCTCATTACCCACAGCGATTTATAGGCCCCCAGCCCCAACCGTCTAGTGCCACCAGCAGGTCAAATTTGCAGGAATTTTTCAGGAATTGCCTAGCAACGCACCTAGCAACCGATCTGTCTTTGATGTGTCTTTGATCTGTTAAACCTTGTTAGACCCTGTTAAACCATGTCAGACTCTGTTAGACCCTGTCAGACTCTGTTAGACCCTGTCAGGCTCAGATTCTGTTAGACCCTGTCAGACCCTGTTAGACCCTGTCAGACTCTGTTAGATCCTGTCAGACGCTGTTAGATCCTGTCAGACCTTGTTAGACCCTGTCAAACCTTGTTAGACCCTGTTAAACCCTGTTTCTGAGTCTGACAGGGTCTAACTACCCTGTTAGACCCTGTCAGACCCTGTTAGACCCTGTCAGACCTTGTTAGACCCTGTCAGATTCTGTTAGACCCTGTCAGACGCTGTTAGATCCTGTCAGACCTTGTTAGACCCTGTCAAACCTTGTTAGACCCTGTTAAACCCTGCTTCTGAGTCTGACAGGGTCTAACTACCCTGTTAGACCCTGTCAGACCCTGTTAGACCCTGTCAGACCTTGTTAGACCCTGTCAGATTCTGTTAGACCCTGTCAGACTCTGTTAGACCCTGTCAGACCCTGTCAGACCGTGTTAGACCCTGTCAGACCTTGTTAGACCCTGTCAGACTCTGTTAGACCCTGTCAGACCCTGTTAAACCTTGTTAGACCCTGTTAAACCCTGTTTCTGAGTCTGACAGGGTCTAACTACCCTGTTAGACCCTGTCAGACTCTGATAGACCCTGTCAGACCCTGCATGCGGCCTACATGCTGAGGCCTACATGCATCTTCTGTGCTTGGCCCCACATTGCTGCTTGCAGCTATATTTCTTTTTGTTTTTGTATTATTTAATATTGGCCTTAGAACGCTGTGATGTCGTCTGAAACCCAACAGGTGGTCAGTTTCAGATTCTACAATGTGATGATGTAATACTCCCAGAGGGGTCAAAAATAACATATTATTAGTTTCACAATGAGTAGATGAAAATGGACGCCTTCCACCGTAGGCTAAATTCCTTGCTCCATTCCGTTTCCCTGTCGATCCACGTGAATATTGAATCGTATATTTGATGCAATACCCACAAGTTATCCAAGTATCCTGCAGGTGACCCAAATCTAAATAACCAGCTGGTGTCCAGTTCAATTAAATATTTAGATGGAATTAATATCAAGATAACAAAGATTAAGATGACAAATGTAAGAACACATTTCTGAGACAAATAGTAACAAATAAAAATACAGTAACTGCAAATTTTATTGGGATAACATTTTTTCAAATATTGGCTGGGATAGAATTTGGGTTTATAACAATAGCTATTTAGTTAACAATAAAATCACAGAGGTTTATTGTAAAATTATACATTTGATCTATCCAATAAATTCTTTTATGGAAAAAAAATATGAATAATACGAATAATTAGCCTATTGTAACTGTGACCCATGTGTATTTTGTAATAGAGAAAACGAATAAATTAAACATATACATATGAATGTTATATGTTAATTTTATATAATAATATAAAATGAATGTGTATTGGGCAAGTGAGTAATCGATGAGGTCGTTGCACTTTATCATTGACAATGGACCCCACGGGTGCGTTACTGGACGCGAGCACTTTCCATCCATCCATCCATCTTCTTCTGCTTCTCCATTTCTGGGTCGCGGGGGCAGCAGATCTGCTGCCCACAATACAATGCACCAGTCTCCGTGGATCCTCCTGATGGCCCACATCAGAACTGGCCTTGATGTACTTCTGCCATGGGGGCTACCAGTGTCCGCAGACACTGGGGGCGAGGTGGGGTTAAGTGTCTTGCTCAAGGACACAACGACAGCACTCATTTGTGGGAGCTGGGATCACACACGGCCAACCCGTCGAGAGTAGGATTCGAACCGCCAACCCCTGAATCAGCTCTACCAACTGAGCTACTGCTGCCCCTATATATGCTTATGTAATTCAATCATCAATTCAATACACTAGCCTTTATGTCTTGTATTTTTTAATAATATATTATTGGTGGGTTTCAGGTGACATCACAACATTCTATAGACCAATGTTATTTAATACACATGGGGTCAGGTAAAATTAATGCTAATGTTAAAATGCAGATTTGTGTGCCATACAGAAAGTTCTTGTGGCTAGACACTGATAGAAATGTTCGGGTTCAACATTTGTGAATTTACCTTTTGGATATTTCATGGTAAAGTACAGTGTAATCAATACTGTCTCATGTTACTGTAAAGAAATACAGTAACTTTCCAATGATATATATGTGACACCTGTGCCTTAACACCAGTAAGACCAAGGAGATGGTGATCGACTTCAGGAGGAGACCACTACCTCACTCACCGGTGAACATCCAGGGGCAGGACATAGAGACTGTGGACAGTTTCAAGTACCTGGGTGTTCACCTCAACAATAAACTGGACTGGTCCCATAACAGCGATGCCCTGTACAAGAAGGGCCAGAGTTGCCTCCACCTCCTGAGGAGACTGAGGTCCTTTGGAGTGCGCAGGCCTCTGTTCAAGACTTTTTATGACTCTGCAGTGGCCTCTGCTCTCCTCTATGCTGTCGCTTGCTGGGCCCCGAGCAGCACAGAGCAGGACAGGAAGAGACTAAACAAGCTGATCAGGACCCAAGCTCTGTCCTGGGCTGTCCTCTGGACTCTGTAGAGGAGGTGGCTGAGAAGAGGATGCTGGCCAAACTTCCCTCTGCAGAGGAGCTGAGCAGCTGTGTGAGATAAAGTCTTATCTCACAACTTGAACTGCAAGAGATTTCACCAGAACTTATTTCTGATGTCATCGCTCTAAAAACAAACTATATATTTATATCACCAAAGGTCATATAAATATATAGTGACACAAACAAACCGCTTATCTTTTTAAGGTAAGCGGTTTGTAAGACGCTTTAAGATCTCTGCAGCCCGTCAGCCCCGATATCCCTTCTTATCAACCATATTTCACATAAGCTTTTCAAATTCAAAGTTGCTGGATCATAGAGTCGAGTTGAATCTCTCTAGGCTCCAGGTTGGAGACAGCCTCCTGTTGCTCCTGGATCCCAGAGTTGAGTTGAATCTCTCTAGACAGCAGGTTGGAGAAATCCTCCTGTTGCTCCTGGAGCATCAACTTGAGTTGGTTCACGCATGTTGAGTTGAGGTTAACGCATGTCTCTGCTGCTTGCTCCTCATGTATATGACCTGCTACAAATTGAATCATTCCATCTTTCTGGGGGATAGCCTCCTGTTGCTCCTGGATCATAGAGTTGAGTTGGATCATCCGCTTGAGTTCATTCACGCTACCATACAGGACGTTGAGGTTAACGCATGTCTCTGCTGCTTTCTTTTGCTCCTTGCTTATTTGATCTGCTACAATTTTAATCAGAGACTTCATTCCAGCTTTCTGGGAGATAGCCTCCTGTTGCTCCTTGATCACCCGCTTGAGTTGATTCACGCTAGCCTCCAGGATGTTGAGGTTAATGCATGTGTCTGCTGCTTTCTTTTGCTCTTCACTTATATGACCGGCTGCAAATTTAATCAGAGACTCCATTCTGGCCTTCTGTTCATTGAGGGCCTCTATTTCAGCCAGCAACTCAAGTCTATCCTGTTCGGACTTTTCTTTTGCTAAAGAAATGATGCTTTCACATTCAGTCCTCTCTTTGCTGAGTTGTGTGTTCTTTTCCTCAAGAGACAGTAACTGTTCTTGAAGTTCACCAACTTCAGCTCTGAGCTCCTGGTTTTTCTCAGTTTGTACCTGAATGTAACTGTTGAGCTCCTTAATTGTGCAATTTGACCACTCTGCCTTTTCACTTAAAAGGTTGACAGTAACACATGGTTTTTCATTTTTAATTCGGAGGGACTCCAGTTCACTGATCAGTGACTTTTCTGTTTCATCTTTAGAACTGATATTTCTTAATAATGAGAGTCGTTGGTTCTCAAGCTGGTGATTTTGTGACTGAAGCTTCTTGTTTTTCTCCACTTCATCCTGGTGCAGAGAGGAAACCTCCTCCAGTCGTTCACGACAGACACAGAGTTCATCATTCACGGACGTCACATAACTAAGTCTAAGTTCTGTGACATCTGTTGCTTGGTTCTTGTTGAGCTGGTCCATTGCTTCTATCTGGTTCTCCAAGTTCTTGTTTAGTAACTCCAAAAATTGGTTACTTTGCAGTTTCACAAATGTCTGCGAGTACTCTACCTGCAAACGGTCATTCTGGTCCTGCAAGTCTTTGACTGTCTTTGTGTACATTTGGTTTTCACACACTAAGACGTTGAGATGATTAACTTTCACATTCAAATCGGCAATATCTCTCTTTAGGTCATTTTGGCATTGTAGAAGCAATTTCATCTCATCTTTAAGTTTTTTCAGATTAGCTTCTATCAGCTTTTTACTTGCAATTTTATCCTTAAGTCCCAGAACTTGTTTGTACAGTTTGCAGTTTTCTGTTTTCACTGCACTTGTGGAAGCTTCAAATGTGTCCACATCTGGAAGCATCTGGAGCTTCTCCTCAAGTGCATCGTGCTCTTTCTGGAATTTCTCTTTTTCCTTAAGCAGTTTCTTATTAATTTTTTTAACCTTGTTGTTTTCCTTGTCAATGTGCTTGTAGCTCTTCAACATGGCTTTGTGGTCACGTATTTTCTCTTGCACTGTGGCCATTTCTTGCAGCATCCGGTCATTCTCGGCCTGTATCTGCTGTCTCCTCCATTCTTTTTCCTTGTAGTCCTTCGACCCGTTGAACTTTAGAGCGTCATATTCTTTGTATTTATTCGAAAGATGTTCCTTCAGTTGTGCATTTTCACTTTTTAAGGACCTCCATGACACCTTGAAGGCTTCACATTTCTTTTTCCAGCACAAGTCATTAGCAATTTTCTGGTTTGTCTTTGAGATCTTGTCCTGTAAAATCTTATTTTCTTTCAAGCTACTGTCTATCTCAGATTTTAGTTGAGTGTAGCGTGCTTCTTCATCAGCTACTTCATCTCCTTGAAGCAGTTTTGATTCTAAATAGTCAGACTCTAACTGGCCAGACTCCTCTGCCAAAGTGCTGTTCTGGTCTCTCAGTGATTTCAATTCGTCCTCCAGTTTTTTTATTTCTTCTTGGACCGTTAATTTGTTCTGTAGCTCCACACACTCATCGGAAAGTGCCTGATCGTGTGCTTGGATCCGATCATTTTCAGAGTTTAATGCAGCACGGCGTTCTTCCAAGTTACATTGAGGCAATTTTGGTTTTAACTGGTCGGACACATACTTGAGAGTGTCTTTCTGAACGGTCAATGATTGCACTTCATCTGCCAGTTCATGAATTTCTTCTAGCTTGTCTTCTAACTCCATGTTTAACTCATCTATCTGTTTGTTTTTCTTGGCTCTCAGTGATTTCAAGTCGTCTTTCAGTTTATGAAATTCTTCTAGCTTGGCTTCGAACTCCATGTATAGATTGGTTTGTGTCTGTATAAAGTTTGGTTTTGCAACTGGCTCCGGTCTCATTCACTAGTAATTTAGTAGGTAATGGTAATAGATTGAGTTTGTTTTTAAGTTAATACCTACTGAAGAAAACTTGTAGTTGAAGTAAATGTGCTCTGTGAAATCTCTGGGAAATGGTGTCTCTGTGTCTGAAAGGACCTACACTCATTATCTCTGGTCTGCTTTGAGTCAAAGCGAGTTCAAAGTTCAAAGCTTCTTTGGACTTTGAAGTCTCCATTTCTGGGTCGCGGGGGCAGCAGATCTGCTGACCAGAACACAATGCACCAGTCCCAGTGGATGGTGGGTCCACGGGAGGACGGCCCACGTCAGAACTGGCCTTGATGTACTTCTGCCATGGGGGCAGACACTGGGGGCGAGGTGGGGTTAAGTGTCTTGCTCAAGGACACAATGGCAGCACTCATTTGTGGGAGCTGGGATCACACACGGCCAACCCGTCGAGAGTAGGATTTGAACCGCCAACCCCTGAATCAATTTTTTTTTAGATCTGGGATTTGTTTCCAATGTTTTTTTGTTGGGTTTTTTTGTCAAAAAAATAGTTACAAAATACAAATAAAACAATTCCACACATATTTACACTAGGCTACAGTGGCATGTCTCTCAGCAGTCCGTCTGCACTGTCAAAACATACTTGGCACTGCCGTGGTATGTCCCTCCTGCATTTGCCACATGTGTATTTGTAGCAGTCAATACATCTCACAGTGGCGCATTTGTTCATGCATCGATGTTGACCTGACACTTTGCCCTTTTGCCAGGTCCAGGAGGTTGCAGCCGAAGCTGTTGCTCCTTGTGAGCCTTCTTCTTACTCACATGACAGTCAGCCAACTCTCTCGCAAGCTCAACCAGGAAGTCCACCCGTGCATGCCTTATGAACAACATAAGCATTCAGTGCCGCCATGTCGTAGAACACGGCGACTGGCCATCTCCGTGTTCCTGCACGCACGCTGTACTCCCGCACCATCTGGTCCATCACATCCACGCTGCACTTTGTGGTGTTGTATTGTTTGATAGTGTTTGGCTTCCTTTTGGTTGCATCCTCAGTCTCAACCACATTGTGCATGCTGGGATCACACACGGTCCACCCGTCAAGAGCGGGATTCAACCCACCAACTCCTGATCACTAGACAAGTGCTCTACCAACTGAGCTACTGCTGCCCCAAGAGTACAGATACTTCATCATTCATGAGTAATATTATGATGAAGAATACAGATACTTCATCATAATATTACTCAAGTAGAAGTAAAAAGTACCTTGTGATAAAACTACTCTAAAAAGTACAGTTACTTTAAAAAAGTTACTCAAGTACATATACTTGAGTAAATGTAACTGAGTACTACCCACCTCTGCTTGTGCTATGCGAGAATGTAGGGCTGACCAGATAGTCTTCCCCCAGATACAATAACAGTAGTCACAAACACATATGACGTAATGCAGTGGAACAGTTCACATTAGGTCTTTTTTTTGCTTGGGAATACAGAGGGAGGGGGCAAACAAGATGGAAAACAGAGAAATATATTATTGACAAACTGAGGCGGAAGACTATGTGAGAGGGCAGAGTGTTTTTATAAACATGTCATTGTGTTCTAGCCAATTTATGTTATGTCCTTTTGATATCATGTGCTGTGTCCTTGGAATGTCCAGTGTAGCAGCCATAGTCAAAACACAGCAGCCCTGCTATTGTAGATTCCAAGGAGAATTAATTAACCAGGGGAAAATGCACATAATCAAATAGAACTCAGATGAACGGACAATTGGTCCGAGACCTGGTACTGCAAAGTCTACAACTTCATGTCACCGAGCAGGGCAGTGCAACTCCCAGTCCTCCCTTCCGGTGCATAGATGCGGACTGAGCCGCTTGTTCCGCACAGTTTCATAAACATATTCGTGATGGTATCCGAGCATCAGGGGGGTATCCACAGATTGGAGATGGTACAGTTCCTCTCTGTTACCTTCTGATGTGGTACCTTCCCTAGGTCTGCAACGGCTCCACTGTGGTGTAAAATGACAGCCAACAGCTCAGGGGCTCTTTGTTTGCCGCCAGCATTCCAATTCTCCGATAGTTCAGAAACAGCCACAAGCCAATCATTAGATGTCCTGCCATCAAAATTCTAAATAGTAAATACACACTGTTCACCCATCTGATCACTGGCTAATGCCTCAACTCTGCAAAAACTCCACAAACGCACTATAAATATCCTGGATAAAAACAACCACTCTCACCATTAGTCCTTGACAGTTTCAGCTGCACTCCTCCACCATCTTCAGAGTGGTCACGTGATGGTGTTGTGTCTGCTTAGCTGATTTACACGGATTTTGGCTGTTCTACTTGAAGCAGTAAATATGCACCTGAACCACTAACCAAGAACAACTTAAAGGTGCGTTGTGCAACCGACCACTGCAAGAGGGAAAATCATCTCATGGATTGGACCAAAACTAAGGTCATAGGCGCAGAGAGCAACAAGTACCAAAATCTGTTTAAATCAGCTGATTAGGCACTTCTGAGTAAGATGGTGGACTGCAGCCGAAACAGTCAAGGTATGAAATAAAAAGAGGTCTATACAAGAATCTAAAGTACACTCTCACCATTGTCCAATGTTGTTGTTTTTTTTTAGTTTAGTGCAGAATTAATGAGCGAATCATTGTTTTTGCAGAAATTCTATTCTGTATCTAGCCCCCTTTAATGATTTGCACACAGGTAACTTTTTTATTTTTATTTATTTATTTTTTTTTATTTTTGTATTTTTACAAAAACAAGATAAAAATTTTGGATAACTGCATTATTGTTGTACATGAATAAATGATAATGATCTACACCTCAGACTTCATCTACAACAGCTGCCATCTCTAGAAGTTCTCTGATGACTCGGCCATTGTGGGCTGTGTGTCTGAGGGGAACGAGCTGGAGTACAGCTCGGTCATCAGGGACTTTGTGGACTGTTGACTGGTGTGGGCGCAACCACCTGAGCCTTAACACCAGTAAGACAAAGGAGCTGGTGATCAACTTTAGGAGAAGACCACTACCTCACTCACCGGTGAACATCCAGGGGCAGGACATAGAGACTGTGGACAGTTTCAAGTACCTGGGTGTTCACCTCAACAATAAACTGGACTGGTCCCAAAACACCAATGCCCTGTACAAGAAGGGCCAAAGTCACCTCCACCTCCTGAGGAGACTGAGGTCCTTTGGAGTGTGCAGGCTTTTTATGACTCTGTGGTGGCCTCTACTCTCCTCTACGCTGTCGTCTGCTGGGCCCCGAGCAGCACAGAGTGGGACAGGAAGAGACTCAACAAGATGATCAGGAGGGCCAGCTCTGTCCTGGGCTGTCCTCTGGACTCTGTAGAGGAGGTAGCTGAGAAGAGGATGCTGGCCAAACTTCCCTCTGCAGAGGAGCTGAGCAGCTGTGTGAGATAAAGTCTTATCTTATCTTATAAAACTGTCACAACTTGAACTGCAAGAGATTTCACCAGAACCTATTTCTGATGTCATCCCTCTAAAAACAAACTATATATTTATATCACCAAAGGTCATATAAATATATAGTTACACACAAACCACTTACCTTTTTAAGGTAAGCGGTTTGTAAGAGGTTTTAAGATCTCTGCACCCGTCAGCCCCGATATCCCTTCTTATTGACCATATTTCACATAAGCTTTTCAAATTCAAAGTTGAGTTGAATCTCTCTAGGCTCCAGGCTGGAGATAGCCTCCTGTTGCTTCTGGATCCCAGAGTTGAGTTGAATCTCTCTAGACATCAGGTTGGAGAAATCCTCCTGTTGCTCCTGGAGAATCCACTTGAGTTGGTTCACGCATGTTGAGTTGAGGTTAACGCATGTCTCTGGTGCTTGCTCCTCATGTACATGACCTTCTGCAATTTCAATCATAGAATTCATTCCATCTTTCTGGGAAATAGCCTCCTGTTGCTCCTGGATCACCCGCTTGAGTTGATTCACGCTAGCCTCCAGGAAGTTGAGGTTAACGCATGTCTCTGCTGCTTTCTTTTGCTCCTCGCGTATATAACCTGCTACAATTTTAATCAGAGACTTCATTCTAGCTTTCTGGGGGATAGCCTCCTTTGGCTCCTTGATCATCCGCTTGAGTTGATTCACACTAGCCTCCAGAAAGTTGAGGTTAACGTATGGCTCTGCTGCTTTCTTTTGCTCCTCACGTATATAACCTGCTGCAATTTTAATCAGAAACTTCATTCCAGCTTTCTGGGGGATAGCCTCCTTTGGCTCCTTGATCATCCGCTTGAGTTGATTCACGCTAGCCTCCAGGAAGTTGAGGTTAACGCATGTGTCTGTTGCTTTCTTTTGCTCTTCGCTTATACGATCGGCTGCAATTTTAATCAGAGACTCCATTCTGGCCTTCTGTTCACTGAGGGCCTCTATTTCAGCCAGAAACACAAGTCTATCCTGTTCGGACTTTTGTTTTGCTAAAGAAATGATGCGGTCACATTCAGTCCTCTCTTTACTGAGTTCTGTGTTCTTTTTGAACTCCATGTATAGATTGGTTTCTGGCAGTATAAAGTTTGGATCTGCAACCAGCTCCGGTCTCATTCACTAGTAATTTAGTAGGTAACGGTAATAGATTGAGTTTGTTTTTAAGTTAATACCTGCTGAAGAAAATTTGCAGTCTAAGTCTAAATGTGCTCTCTCTCTGTGAAATCTCTGGGAAATAAATGGTGTCTCTGTGTTTGAAAGGACCTACACTCATTATCTCTGGTCTGCTTTGAGTCAAAGCCCGTTCAAAGTTCAAAGCTTTGAACTTTGAAGTTCAAAGCTTCTATGAACATTGATGAGTCATGACCATGTGTTCCATTGGAAGTTACCATGGCGACACACTGCTTTGCCATGGCGACACACTGCATTACCATGGCGACACACTGCATTACCATGGCGACACTGCATTGATCAGGCTTTGATGGTTTTTCACATTCTAGAATGTGATGATGTCATAATTTAAGATGGTAAAAGCTCAGCTCACTGTACTACAGTATCATTTTGCATTTTAACAATATTCTTTTTGTTTTTGTGTTATTTAAAGATCCCATGACATGGTACTTCTTGATGCTTTTATATGGCGCCTTAATGGTTCCTTAATACTGTAAATGAATCCTTCTTCAAAATCAAGACTCAGTGCATGAGAAAACCTCATGAACACAGTCAGAGTCAAAAATATCTCTCAAACACTTTATTCTGGGCGTTGTTGCTTGAATGCAAATGAGGAGGACAGAGACAGGTCAGTGCAGCGGGTGGGGGTGTGGCCAAACTCTCCGCTCTTTCCTCGTTTAGCGGTGCGATGTGCGCTGGCTCCACTTCCGCTTTTAAGCGCGAGGAAGATATGAGACGATTTCCATTGAAAAATAAACACATTTCCACAGAAAATAAAATTAAACCACTGCTGTTTCAGAGGTTTGGAGGCTCGGATAAAGGACATCCGAGCCTGGAATCACGTGCCTCCAGGCAAATTAAAAAACGCATCTCGCATTGCGTAGCTCGTTTGCGGTCCAAACTCTCTGGGCATGATTTCCAGACGGGGGGTGGAACTGCATTTGCATTTTTCCCTGAGTGTGACGTCAGAAAGTCCCCTTGTTCAGAATCGCCCGTTTGGACTGTCTTTTTTTCAAACGCGGAAAAGGATCGCAAATGCTCAGTTTACACATTTCGCAACTTTTAGCCGAGGGGGCTAAACAGGGTAGGGGAGCTCACATTTACGTTCAAAAACCTCAGAAAGTGAAAATTTCATGCCATGGGACCTTTAATATTGGCCTTAGAATGCTGTGATGTCGTCTGAAACCCAGCAGTTGGTCATTTTCAGATTCTACAATGTGATGATGTAATACTCCCAGAGGGGTCAAAAATAACATTATTAGTTTCAAAATGAGTAGATGAAAATGGACACCTTCCACCATAGGCTAAATTCCTTGCTCCATTTGGTTTCCCTGTCACTCCACGTGAATATTGCAACTGTGACCCATGTGTATTTTGTAACAGAGAAAACGAATCAATTAAACATATACATGTGAATGTTTATATGTTAATTTTATATAATAATATAAAATGAATGTGTATTGGGCAAATGAGTAATCGATGAGGTCGTTGCACTTTATCATTGACAATGGACCCCACGGGCAGTGTTGGGAAGGTTACTTTTGAATTGTTGTCCCTTACAAATGACAGATTACATGCTCCAAAATTTAATTTGTACCGTAATCTATTGGATTACTTCAGGTGAGTAACGTAATCTGATTACTTTGGATTATTTGACATTGCCATCTTTTTACAAACTACATGAATGTGTTGAAAACTGCCCAACCCATCAGAGGCACTCCACTTCTATTGAGGAGGCCGAAGAACAGATGCCTGCTCATAGTGTGCAGCATTCTCAAAGACTCCTCTAATCTGGAAAACAGACTATTCTAGATCCTTCTAGAGACACGACAGGAGCCTACCAACCAAAACCACCAGATACCGAAAGAGCTTTTCCCCCACAGCAGTCCAAAGATTGTCCAAAGATGATCTTCCCCTTCTTCCTTCCAGTCACTGTGTTCCTCTCCAATTCTGCATTACACTGCTGCATATCTGCTCATTCCTCCTAATTCATTAGAATCTGCATTTACTGTTTGCAACTTGTTTGCAAAAGAAGGTATATTACAGGAGGGGATGGTGGAGGTGGGGGATAATTATTTTAATGTTTTAGAACTTCAATCAAAATATATATGGCAAACCGTTTGAAAGCTTAGACCCTCAGGAATCTATTTATGCCTACTAAGAGTGATAATTGTTTTGTGCATTACATTACTTTACATTGCATTTGGCAGACACTTTTTAAACCCAAAGGGACTTATTTAGCTATTTAGCGCAGGACCAGGAAGTGACCCGGTTTGGCCCCGAGAGCCGGCGAACAGCACGGAGACAGCGGAAGGTAGGAAGAGCATGTGGCTCCCCAGGCGTCCAAGTGTGCACCCTCGTTCGCATTAGGGAGGGGAACAGACACAAGATCACAGGGAAACAGTTTGTAAGCAGGGAACAGTTGCATCGGAGTCTGGTTCCGCAAACCAGGGGGAGCGCGCCGCGCACTCTGCCATCTAGGCGCGCTCTGGGGCCAGAGAGGGAATGACGGGCAGCTACAGGTGCTCCGTCACAGATAGCTTGTTTTTTTCTATTAGAAGTACCGCCGTGTAATCCATTTATTTCAACAAAGTAACTGTAATCCGATTAGCACTACTTAAAACAGTAACTTTAACAGATTACAGTTACTCATTATTTGTACTCTGATTACGTAACGCCGGTACATGTAATCTGTTACTCCCCAACACTGCCCACGGGTGCGTTACTGGACGCAAGCACTTTCCATCCATCCATCCATCCATCTTCTTCTGCTTCTCCATTTCTGGGTTGCGGGGGCAGCAGATCTGCCGCCCAGAACACAATGCACCAGCCCCCGTGGATCCTCCCGCCGGTGGTGAGTTCTTTATCAAACTCACCTTCCATGGTCCCAGACCTCTGGAGTATTATAACCAAATTATTTATCTGTTTCTGAGTGACCCAATCCTCCTCAAGGTACACAGAAACCTCACAATCTTTCACCACGTCTGGTGAAACGCCAGGGTCAGTATCCCTTTTATCCTTCAGATACTTTGACCTGTTTTTCTAGCATCCCTGATGCTCATATCTTGAGTGTCCCTGACACTCCTTCACTTGACAGATTTTCTCTCTCCTTGATTTAAAGTATCCAATAGCAGAAATTCGGTATATAACAACAGGTTTTCTGTTTACCTTTTTAATGAGGCGGCCGCACTGGAGAGAGAAGAATCGTCCAAGTGAAATCCTCGAGGGCAAAATTCCTTTATCCTGTTCTCCTGTCTCCTTCGTTCTCCAGTCCTCACGAGCAACCTCCTGATCACCTCGAGGGTCACCAAGACTGTTGTATTAAATACGTGTTCTATCAGAAGAATTACTCAGATTCAGCAACTTAAGTCACCAAAATGTATTCACCCTAACAGAGAAATCTAATACAGAGCTCTGGGTCAGCACTATCCCTCACTGCCTGCCACATAGGCCTTATGCCAGGGGCCTCTGACTAACTACCTCTCCCTCAACCCAGCATTTATACAAAACAGAAATGTGCCTGACTCAGAAGGCGGGTCAGTCCAACAATCCTCTCATTCGTCTGCTCCAGGAAGGGCCCCAGGTGTTGGGCCCTCATGACTTGCCACCTCTTCCGTGTGTGAGCCTCAGTTGATGTTTTCCTGTGGTGGCTGCACAAAGAATCGCACTGCTCCTTTGTTATGGCACTCCTGGGCCTCACAATACCCATGACAGTTCCTATGCATCTGACTCCGTGTGCTTTTTCCTACTGTATCAGTAAGTGATTGTCTAATCATGTGCGTAAAGAATCTAAATTGTTTACACTCATCTAACACTAAATTATAACATTTAAAAACTTATATTCTTCACCATGTTTAGGCAACTTCCGTAAACACTGAGCACGCTCACTGCATGTGACATCGTTGTGTCCTCCAAGGCGCATGCGGGACACTTTTGGGGCATTTAAAGGTCACACTGGAGATCACATACAAGTCGCATTTAATTGAAAATGTGAACAACCTCTCAAAAAAATCGGATTTCACAAAAAAAAATCTGAATTGAGCTCTAAGCCCTGCAGTCTGAACGTTGCCTTAGACTTGGTTAGTTCTAGGTTAGACCTGGTCCTGACTGTAGTTTTATTTGGGGCCAATCAGCACGCTCCACAGTCTCGTGATGGAATTCTGTGTGGTCTATTGACATGCGGAGAAGAGAGTTTGTCAATACTGGTGTTAGCATTTGGCCTATATGCTTGACGTTTTGGGATAGTCCTGCTTTAGATGTGGTCTATTTCTGCTCTAGACCATCTATAGACCTGCATTAGTCCTGGATTAGACTTGCTTTAGTCCTAGTTTAGTCATGACTTAAACCTGGTTTATTTATTACTTGTTTAGACGTGAAAATCCTAGTCCTGGTTTAGACCTGATTTAGTCCTCCTTAGGCCTGGTTTAGTCTTTGTTTAGATCTGATTTTGGCTTAGAGCTGGGGGGTATTCCATCAATCGCTAAACATAACAGACATCGCTAACTTCAATCAGGCCTATCCAGTCCTGGCCTAGGCGTGTGTACGGGGTACATAAGAAGCCCAGAACAAGCGACTGTCGAAAACGTGATCATGTCGAAGATTCGAGACGATTATTTCAGCGCATCAGAACAAAAGTTGCTTTTGGAACTCTGCAACGCGCTTGCAATAACCAAGGCAAGAGACATGGCGTGGCAGAAGATCGCCGACCGCTTAAATGCGCAAGTTAAGTCCTATAACAGTGCTGAATGTCGAGTTTTTTAAGTATGTTTTTAACCATAGGTATCAAGACAGGTCCGTGGGGGAGAGGGCTTGTTACGGTTTGTCATGTGGGAAACCCGAGATCGATACTCAAGGAGAGCAGTTGATGTTATAAAATGTTTATATTCATATTTGTAGAGCAGTCTTGTCAGTTTTTTTTACTGTGCAAAAGTATTTGCACCAACTAATATGTTAAATTGTGTTATCTTGTCTTTGAGCAGGAATAATGTGAAGAGAACTGTTTTGCAAGTAAAGACAACGCATAAAAACATTTTGCAGAGTGGTAAGTAGGCTAATATTAATATTATCAGACCTCCCAAGTTTTGAAATGCGTGTGACTTTTTCCGAGGAGCCGGGGGGGTGACTTTTTTAGCTAAAAACGCAGCACAGAAGTGCTGTGAAAAGTGGCTAGAATTTTGAATTGCTTAACAAAATTTTAGTGTGAGAAATACCATGTGTGGCGTGTGAGCGTGTGAACATGTCGAATTGCGTGTGTCAAAGCGTGAGACTTGAGAGCCCTGTATAATTATTCAGTGAAATTTGTAATACTGTTGAAATGGTACCTTAATTTAATTTAAATTGAACAGTAGCTATCAAGCCACAGGAGGTGGAAGCCCCCCTCAAAATCTTTCACCTGCAGAGGAGCTGGCACTGGCCCTAAACTGGGGTCGCTCACTGGTGGAGGTAATTGAAGGAGGGACCCCATCAAAGATTCTTCCTGTGAGTTCTGGTGAGGAGTATATTCAAGGTATTCTCTAGGCTAATGCTTGCCTCAGCTGTGATCCAAGCATTTGTATTTTTTAATAGTATGCTTTCTGTTCTAGTTACTGAAGATGGCGTACACTTGCTGGACACTCCTCAGCAGTCCTCCAGCAGTGCCTTGCGTGACCCTCAGCAGTCCTCCAGCAGTGCCTTGCGTGACCCTCAGCAGTCCTCCAGCAGTGCCTTGCGTGACCCTCAGCAGTCCTCGAGCAGTGGCCTCACACCAGAATGTCATACCTAATGTCTTTTATTGTTTTATGCTTATTGATAGAAATTGATAAATAGGATTTCATTAAAGAGGCTTGCACAACATCTCTGAAGCAAATTTGTTGAATCATTGAAATGTTGCATCATGGAGTGTGCCTGTTATTTGACTACATTTTGTTTTAAAAGTAAAGGTTTACCTTTAACTGTATTTTTTGATAGAGATGTCACATAAAATATAAAGTGTCAATGTCGTCAAGTGAGAGTGATGTTAGGCCCAGCTGATATAAGTTCTATGATGACATGAATAATTGTAGGTTAAATTCATTCACATTTGTGTAATGTGTGGCAAATATAAATTCGTGAAAATATGTGACCCACCGCTGCCAAATAGGATACATATGATCCCGGAGGTGTTTTGAGTAATTCACAGATTCTGAAAGTATAGTGTAACCCCGGTGGAAAAAACATAGTTATTCCCATTCCCCGTAAGGGTGTAACCTCGGTGGAAAAACCATAATTATTTCCATTCCCTATAAGTATTCTAAGCGTAATTACGTCATTGCCTGCGTGACTGTGTCACCCAGTCACGTTACCATGCGCGGGCCAATCAGTGCGCCATATAACCCGGTAGTGACAGGCTGCTGGTAGAGAGAACAGGGCGCGCTGTGGGAAAGCTGCTTGGAAGAGCCGACCACCGATGCAGGCAGATTTGCAATTGAACAAGATAAACTACTGGACTGGCCAGGTGCCTCGTTCTGGCTTCATTCTGGATGGATGGTGAGCTAACCCGGAACCCGGACATAAGAACCATAACTACTCAAGCATCTTCACCTCGTCGGTGCTCCAATCCCCTTGTTCTCTGGTCGGCTGGTAGGAGGCTGTCCACCAGCCGCTCTGTTTATTTCTCTGGTGTTTCACTTTACCAGTGACTGACCCGTACCGTCACTCCCTTCTGGATTTACCCATTTTCAACCTTTGCAAACCCTCCCGTTGAACACGAGGGTGTTCCTAAGGAACAATTGCATCACAAAGACTATTGCGTGCACTTTATTTGTGTGATAAACAAATTATATATTTTTGTATTTGCACTTTTTGTATTGTATCATATTGTCTCGTTCTCAAATGGCCATTTGTTGTATATAGTTCGTATTAATATATGGTACCATCTAAGCAACCCTGGTCTCAGTCTCTCTCCACTCCTTGAGCCGAGTCTATATCTTCTGGTGTCCAGCCCATATCACTATACATTACCATTACTGTCAATACCACTGCAGTGACACACTTGCTACAATAGATTGTAAGCTTTCCAATGATGTCTTACACACGAAAATCTGACCATATTTGAAGAAGTCAGCTCTTTTATTCCAATCAGCACTTTTAAGAACTTTCTACATGCTACTGTCCATGATTATTGCACATGTTTTTAGTTGTAATCTTTTATTACTGTTTTAAGATCATTGTACCTGCTTTTAGTTGTTGTCTTTTATTATTGTCTTTATTGTTCATGTTGCACTGTATGTTTTTATGAATGTATCTTTTAATTGTGCTGCCTCTTGGCCAGGTCGCCATTGTAAATGAGAACTGGTTCTCAATTGGTTTACCTGGATAAATAAAGGTTAAATAAATAAAAAAAAGTTGTCGCTATTTGAAAGCAGGCACAGCAGATTTTCAAAAGCTCTGAAAAAAGCTTGTGAACTTTCCACTCTTCAGCCCCCCTTGCCTCATTTGCATGACATTAGGCTAAGCCCTCCCCCATCATGACTATCACTGTGGTGTGGTGATAATGTCCAGGCAGGTCAGAATAATTCAAAAATTTAATGATACACAGGATAATATGTTAAGTCAAAGTTTACTACAAAATTTACTTATAGTCAGGAAGTACTAATAGCATAGCAAAGTAACCAATTTAATTTAAAAAAGTAATAAAATACCAAGGTACAGGTATTTATGGAGTATTTCACAGGAGGTAATACTGCTCAAATGAATTTCGTATTGCACATAATATAGCATAGTATATATATATATATATATATATATATATATATATATATATATATATATATATATATATATATAGCACGTCGATTTCGTACTGCATGTATTATACAATGTAAAATAAAAAAGATCAACAATAATGCAATGAAATACTTAGGATCAAGAAGAACCGCTGACTCGCCAAGATAGGAAGTACTAATAGTATAGCAAAGTAACCAATATAATTTTAAAAAAGGAATAAAATATGTAATAAAATGCCAAGGTACAGGTATTTAAGGAATATTTCACAGGAGGTAATACTGCTCAAATGAATTTCGTATTGCACATAATATAGCATCGTATAATATACTATGCTTTAAATAAATAACAATAAATAAATACATGCCATATAAATATATATATAAATATATAAATATACATATATATATATATATATATATATATATATATATATATATATATATATATATATATATATATATATATATATATATATATATATATATATATATATATACAGGGGTGCACATACCTGTAACTTTTTTTAGTGAGTTACTCATGTGAGTACCAGCAGATAGTGTTTGGTACTCACCTCATCCGCGATAAGTCTTAAAAGTCCCCCTCACTGTCCTCCGCAGTGTCGCCCCCACTGTCCTCTGCTTCAGCTTCCTGCATGGCAGATGATGTTGCTGCTGCCGATGGACCTCCTTGCCCTTGGTTGACCCTCCGATTCGCTGTCTCCATCCACAGGTCAACAGCTGACTTTGGGTTAAATTTCTCTGTGGTTTCCTTTGACAGGTGGATGTGCATAAGTGCTGAGAGACGAACTTGTGACAGGCGGGATCTGTACTTGGTCTTTATTATGTTTAGATGTGAAAAACCTCTCTCACAAGCTGCACTGCTCAAAGGCAGTGCAAGAGACAGCTTAACCAGCTCTTTGATGTTGGAGTAAGCATCTGGGTTACTTGGATTATTTACTATTTGGACTAGGTCATACACAGAAGATGCTCCCAGGCGTTTTGCTGTCTGCTTTAAGCGCATCCATTCTGTCAAAGTGATGTCTTTGTCAAGCTCCAAGATGGCCTCATATTTTTGGAGAATGTTGCGAACTGTTGTATTTCCAAAACTGTGGAGCTCTTGCATTTCCTGAGGCCATGTTGAAGGGTCAAATACTAAGAAATGATCACATGACTTCAGGGAGTCATATCTGGTTTCAAACTCTTCAATTAACCCCCTGAGTAAGTCTGCCTTATCTCTGTCAGCATCAGCATTAGAAACAGTCTGTGCACTGTGGTCTCCAGCATCCAGCATAAGTCTGAATTGGCCAATGGCCACCATGAGCTCGTCCTTACATTCCCCAATGGTCATCTTTTCTTTCTGAAATCTGATTGATGTGGTTTTTAAAATATTTCCAATGTCAACCATGTGTGATAGAAAGCATTGAAAACGCTCTGTGCATATATGCTGCAAGTCAGTGTTATCACTTGTAGCCAACTGCATTTTAATGGCTGGAAATAGTCTTGATATTTTTAACAGCACTTCATGCCGCCATGCAGACCACCTGATATTATGAAATTTTCCCAAATTCACAAAGGATATCCCGTTTTCTTCACATAGCTTCTCCAATGCAGCTGTTTTTTTTCGCTCCACCCTTCTGTAGATAAAACTGTAGCAGCCTGACCACAGACTGGTTGAAGGTCTTGCAGTATGGAACCTGGCGGTCAGCTGATTTTGCGCAGTTCTCCAGCGTGTGTGCAGTGCACAGAATGTGCACAAGAGAGTCTCCAATTGCAACGAGTCCTTTTAGTTTTGGCACAACACCGTTGTACACCCCGACGTTAACAGCTGCTCCGTCTGTACACACAGCGACCAACTTTGTCGTCCAGTCATCCAAGCCCGCATCGTGAAAAAGTTTCACTAATCATCTGTAATTGCCTGTGCGGTTCGCTCAGCACCCAATTCAATCAATCCAAGAAAGTCTGACGAAAACACGCCATTGCTGGATACTGACACAATGTAGACAATTTCTTGTTCAGTTTTTTGTAATGTCCTCCAATCCGTCAAAAAGAAGTCCCCAAAACTGAGTAGCCTGCAACTTTGCTCGTAGCTCCCCACTGACAGCATGCGCGATGCTCTGCATAATCCTTGTCCCCCCTTCACGTGAATGATAAGCAGTCCCGACATTTACTCCTAACCAGTTCAGCAACGGAATATCCTCCGAAAACGATGACATAGGGCGTGCATGTTTGGCTTTATGAAACGCAAGGAGAAAAACATTGAACAGGGCTTGCCTTTGTTCCTCAGAAAGCTTGTCTCGCCATCTGCTAAGTGGGCGACTTGCAATCTCTTCTCTGCTAGCTTGTTTATTAGCAATGGCTTGCGCTACGTTGGCATGCTCCTTGCTCTTTTTGTGTTTGTTAAACACAAAGTTGAAAACACATAGTTGAAATTCTTCGAGCCTTTATAAAACGCACCTGTTTTGTCTGCTAGCTGTGGATGGGCATGGCAAATCTTGCACCACATTTCAGTCCGGTCATCATTAGCCTCAAGCCATGGTACTTCTTGCAGCCACTTTTCGGAAAAAAGTCTTTTCTTCGACTCCAGTTGTTGTTTCTTTGGTGGTGGTGGCGAAACGCCAAAGAAACTGCTTACTGTTGTCTGTTTCTTTTTAGACATGTTTGACTTTACCAACATTCAACTAGATACTCGCACCGGCTACATGAACAGCCATGTGAAATAGTTTAGAAGGGATAGTCAGTACGCAGGAGCGTGGTAGTGGCCCAAGTCGCAGTACGCATCGCTCATTTTTGTCACGCATGCGTACCTACTATATATACAGGGGGTCCTCAGGTTACGATGTTGATCCGTTCTTAAGACGCGTCGTAACCCGAATTTCGTCGTAAGTCGGATTTTGCCTTTGATCTTCCAACCAAAGCACCAATAACCTTTCCATCTCAATAATTAGACCACTACGCTGCTTGGTTATCACTGCCGCTTTCATAGGAGCAGATCAGAGCCCACATCAGGTACTTCCGCCCACATTGGGCACGCACACGAGGCCGTCTTCTTCTCCCTACAACCACAACAGAGCGTATTCTTCTGCCGTGCGCCGCGCGCCGTACGCGTTTGTTTACATCTCTTACCACGCTAAACCGCGTAAGACGGAATGACGCGTAATATATATATATATTTTTTTTTAATGGGGGCACGTTCGTAACCACGGAACGTCGTAAACCGAGACCGTCGTAACCCAAGGACTCCCTGTATGTATAAGTTAAGTCCATGTTGTTAGTGTCCTGCAGTGCTGCTTACATATGCACGAGCTGTTCACAGCTGATCAGCATACAGGGGAATCCCCTTCGGCACTTCTCGCAACGGGATTGGCAGGCGCACGAGCGTGGGAAAATATGTTGATTTATACATGCCCCGTTTCTTCCTGGAAAAACAAGCCAATTTGAAATAAAAAATGTATGTTTTTAACGTCACTAATGCTGTTATCTGAAATATGGAGAGGTTTCTTCATGATCTCAACTAGCACATTCTGCAAAAAAACAAAAATCACAAATTTTGAAAAAAAAAAAAACCCAAAAAAAACAACGCATTTTCTCAGAATCTGTAATGCCGACATGAGGGCTCAAAGTCCGTGGTGCGTCACATATAACAAATAACTGACTTGTGCATGAATACCGTCAGTAATAGTAATCGAACCCGGGACTCCCACGTGACAGACGCAGTACTTAAACACTCAAACACGCCAAAGACTTTCTCCATGACAGCTCTGGAATTCTTTTATCTGATAATGTCGTGAAGACAGCGGTTCAAAAGAATATTTTAAATTACTGGAAATTTGTCAAAACTGACCAAGAACGTGAGGTAATTTTTTTTTGCTACTGCGACATTAAAAAAAAATCCCTCTATACAAAAATAATAATTTAACTGTAAAATAAAGGAAGAAATAATACACGTTGCCTCATTTTTATTTAAAAATAAAACAATTCAACTCAAGCTCATCTTTGCATTAACTCTGTTAACCATAGGATAACCATGAGTTCCTTTAGTAGAGGAAGCTCAGGAGGTTCCTTATTTTAATAGATCCATGTTCCTTATAAAAGAATGCAACAGAGACATGCATTAACCTCATCCTCCTGGAGGCTAGCGTAAATCAATTCAACTGTACGATCCAGGAGCAACGGGAGGCTATCTCCAACCTGCAGTTTAGAGAGAATCAACTCAGCCTGACAATTGGTTTACTACTATGAAACTACTATGAATTTCAACCCACTATCACACTCTTAGAACCCAATGACTCTGAAAGCTGTGAAGGTTGTGATGACTCAGATGAAGTCTATATTACAGCAGATGACAGGGAACCTGATGAGTTTTTTGAAAAGGAAAGTGAGGACAAGCTCATAGCCACTCTAGAAGGAATAATTTAGTGAATTAAAGTTCTGTAAATGCAGTGACTCATGAGTGGACTGCACTCATGAGTCACTGCAGAACCTCCCCCGTGTATAGGTGATGTATTATAGAATATATCAAATATCATTGCTTTGGCTGCAGGGGATTGTCAGTTGTTTGTCAACCCAAACTCACACAAGGACATACACTCCCAGCAAGTGTCACACAACAAAGATCCACTTTTCCAAAATGTATTAAATGAAACCTGCAGATGGAGAAGGACGAGGGCGTGTCCACACTGCAAGAGCATTGCCAGGACCAGGATGACCACTTTTAACCCAACAGTTTGAGAATAATGCAAATAGAAAATCTGAGCTATACTAGTATAGCTCAGATTTTTTTTTACACAGAAGCACAGAGCTGTTGAGCTTCTGTGAAGCATTTGCTTCTTCTAACCATCTTCTGAATAAATAAACATTTAGAAGAAACAAAGTACAAGAAAGAAACAACTGCTAGTTTAAACCATTGAAACCCCAATAAAATAAATGAATAAATTAAAAAAAAAAAATTCCCCAAATGTGAATTTACTGACATAATGAATAAAGATATCACAGGTTGTAAAAGCATGTTACAAGTTTTATTTCTGTAAAAATAATACAGATGTGAATCAAAACATTTTAGAATCAGAATTTTTGAATTTACAACATCTAAAATGTTCATTCCGGATGAAGATGTTTTTTTTTCCTGTCCTGGATTGCGGAGAGCATGATCTCCTGATCCATGCGACTCCTGTTGGAGACTGTGTTGCCGCTCCTTACAGCAGACAAGTAGGTAAATCTACTATGTCTTGGAGTGTCCAGTGCAAGAAAGCCATAGTCAAAACACAGCAGCCCTGCTACTGTAGATTCCCAGGAGAATTAATTAACCAGGGGAAAATGCACATAATTGATAAACTTTTGAACTCAGATGAATGGGAACTCCGAGAACTGGTTCTGCAAAGTCCCCAACTTCATGTCACCATGATTGCGGACTGAGCCGCTATATATATATATATATATATATATATATATATATATATATATATATATATATATATATATATATATATATATATATATATATATATATATATATATATATATATATATATACTTCCACGATGGTTGGTCTCTCACTCTCATCCAGCTCGGGTCCTCTACCAGAGGCCTGGGAGTTCTGCGCAGTATCTTTGCTGTTCCTAGTACTGCACTTTTCTGGACTGAGATGTCTGATGTTTTTTCCTGGGATCTGTTGTAGCCACTCCTCCAGTTTGGGGGTTACAGCCCCGAGTGCTCCGATTACCACGGGCACCACTGATGCTTTCACCTTCCAGGCCTTCTCCAGCTCTTCCTTGAGCCCCTGGTATTTCTCTAGTTTCTCATGTTCCTTTTTCCTGATGTTACCATCGCTTGGTATTGCAATGTCCACCACCACGGCTCTGTTCTGTTGCTTATCCATCACCACTATGTCTGGTTGGTTCGCCATCACCATTCTGTCAGTCTGTATCTGGAAGTCCCACAGGATCTTGGCTCGGTCATTCTCCGCAACCTTCGGAGGTGTTTCCCACCTTGACCTTGGGGTTTCCAGCCCGTACTCTGCACAGATGTTTCTGTACACTATGCCCGCCACTTGGTTGTGTCGCTCCATGTATGCTTTGCCTGCCAGCATCTTACACCCTGCAGTTATGTGCTGGACTGTCTCAGGAGCCTCTTTGCACAGCCTACACCTTGGGTCTTGTCTGGTGTGGTAGATCTGGGCCTCTATTGCTCGGGTGCTCAAGGCCTGCTCCTGTGCAGCCAGGATGAGGGCCTCTGTGCTGTCCTTCAGACCAGCCCTCTCCAGCCATTGGTAGGATTTCTTGATATCAGCCACTTCAGTTATGTTTCGGTGGTACGCCCCATGTAGGGGTTTGTCCTGCCATGATGGTCCCTCCAGCACCTCTTCCTCTGCACTCCACTGTCTGAGGCATTCCTTGAGCACATCATCTGTCGGGGCCTTGTCCTTGATGTACTTATGGATTTTGGATGTTTCATCTTGGACAGTGGTTCCCACACTCACTAGTCCTTGGCCTCCTTCCTTCTGGCTTGTGTACAGTCTCAGGGTGCTGGATTTGGGATGGAACCCTCCATGCATGGTCAGGAGCTTTCGTGTCTTAACGTCTATGGTCTGTATCTCCTCCTTTGGCCAGCTTATGATTCCTGCTGGGTATCTGATCACTGGCAGGGCATAGCTGTTTATTGCCTGGGCCTTGTTCTTGCCATTGAGCTGACTTCTTAGGACTTGCCTTACTCATTGCAGGTATTTGGCTGTAGCCGCTTTCCTTGTTGCCTCTTCAAGGTTGCCATTTGCAAAAATTATATATATATACAATCATGTGGGATATATATATATATATATATATATATATATATATATATATATATATATATATATATATATATATATATATATATATATAATTTTTTTTTTTTATATATATATATTTTATCTTTTATTATTAAAGTTACATGTTTCAAAACCACAATAAAATTCGCAAAGCACTCAGAAGACACATTGGGGGACGTGAGCACGGGAACAAACACCACTGGGTATAAGGGCTAGTATCCGGGCGTCATTCGGGTATCCACAGATTGGAGATGGTACAGTTCCTCAATCTGTGTCTCCTTCTGATGTAGACCTTCCCTGGTCTTCAATGGCTCCACTGTGATGTAGAATGACAGCCAACAGCACTGGGTCTCTTTGCTCTCTTTGGCATTCTAATTCTCCGATGGATCAGAAAACATCCCCCAGGCCAATTCAGATGTCCTGCCATCAAAAATCCAAATAGTCAATTGTTCCGATCGGCTCTCCAGAACCCATATTTCTTTGTGAAAAAAAGCCAATTGCTTTGGGACCAGCTTCAATTCCATAATTTAGAATTCGAAAATCTACTCCAACAGGAGAAATATGGACAAAAACAAGAGAAAGGCGCGCAGACAGAGAGGGCAGTAGATAAGGGAGCAAGAAAACAAGCAGCTGCCTTCCAGCAAGGACAGAGAGAAAGCTACTTTGTAAAAGAAAAAAACACTAACTTGGATGCATTGATTGGAAATATGGCATCTGGAAAATAATTTAAAGATTCCTCAAACATGCAGGAATCACTCCAGACACAACTTTGAGTTTTGTTTTTTTTTACTTACGTTAAATGTAACTGTAACTGGTGAGGCTCTCATGTAATTTAATGTAATGTATAATGTGTTTGTTCGCATGGAGACGCTGATTTTATTTGGTGACACTTCCTGGTGAGGATGAGGATCCATTTTGGGCGGAGAACAGGAGGAGAGAGGAACAGGAGGAACTGTGGAAAGTGATGTGTAAGAATGTTGTCTGCTCAGGAATATTGACAATTTTTGAAGGTGTAATACTACAGTGCCATATGAACTACATTTCTATTTTCCCAGATGTCTTGGTTGAAGAAGGAATAATCAAACCACAAGAAGGCGCCTCATTCCCACCAACACCTGAATAAACGTGTACTATGGTTAGAGCTCGTATTTTTCATGTATTTTACAGCAGAATTAAATGATACATTATTAAATAGTTAAAATGTTTAAAAGGGCCAAAATACGGTGGGCAATGAATGTATGTCCTAAATACACCACTAGATGGAGCTGTTAGCATTGTCAATGTGATAATCTACTTTCTCTGCAGACTATCTGAGGACTAGACCTGGTATAGACCTGGTTTAGACCTGGGTTAGATCTGGTGTAGACCTGATTTAGACCTGGTATAAACCTGGTGTTGACCTGGTTTAGACCTGGTATAGACCTGGTTTAAACCAGTTATAGACCTGGTTTAGCCCTGGTTTAAACCTGCTTTAAACCTGGTATAGACCTGGTTTAGACCTGGTTTAGATCTGGTTTAGACCTGGTTTAGACCTGGTTTAAACCTGGTTTAGACCTGGTTTAGACCTGGGTTAGATCTGGTGTAGACCTAGTTTAGACCTGGTATAGACCTGGTTTAGACCTGGGTTAGATCTGGTGTAGACCTGATTTAGACCTGGTATAAACCTAGTGTTGACCTGGTTTATACCTGGTATAGACCTGGTTTAAACCAGTTATAGACCTGGTTTAGCCCTGGTTTAAACCTGCTTTAAACCTGGTATAGACCTGGTTTAGACCTGGTTTAGATCTGGTTTAGACCTGGTTTAGACCTGGTTTAAACCTGGTTTAGACCTGGTTTAGACCTGGTTTAAACCTGCTTTAAACCTGGTATAGACCTGGTTTAGACCTGGTTTAGACCTAGTTTAGACCTGGTATAGGCCTGGTTTAGACCTAGTTTAGACCTGGTTTAGACCTGGTATAGACCTGGTTTAGACTTGGTATAGACCTGGTATAGACATGGTTTAAACCTCGTTTAGACCTGGTTTAGACATAGTTTAGACCTGGTATAGACCTGGTATAGACCTGGTTTAGACCTGTTTTAGACCTGTTTTAGACCAGGTTTAGACCTGTTTTAGACCTGGTTTAGACCTTAACTTAAAGGTTCTATATTCCACAAAATATATTCATCAAAAACAGACCCTGAGTTGTGTTTGTCTCAGTAACTCTTTATTATTAGTCTGTCTATATTTCCAAAAGCTCAAAATACTCCACCTTGTGATGTCATGAAGAGGTAGAAATCGTCCATATGATTCTAGTGAGGGTGTGTGGAGTTAAAAAACACAATGGAGCAGTTCCTAAAAATCTGTCGCTGGCAAGACAAAATTGAATAAGAATACATTTTGTATAAGAATAAATGTGGTTTGAGCTCTGGTCCTGGTCTCGGCTCTGCTCCAAGGTGTCGACAGGCGTTCTGCGACGTGCGGCGTGGAGTTCAGAGCTCAAAGGTCGTCTGAATCACTCTCCCCCTTCTGTCCTCGCACGCCCACACTCACTGTTCCGTTACGCACTGTACTACAAATCCAATTGGTTTAGTCCTGGTTTAGTCCTGATTGAGGCCTAGTGTAGTCCTGGTTTTGTCCTAGTTTAGTCCTAATTTAATCCTGGTTTAGTCTTTGTTTAGTCATGGTTTAGTCCTGGTTAAGACCTGGCTTAGTCTTGGCTTAGACCTGGTTTAGACCTGGTGTAGTCCTGGTTTACTCCTGGCTTAGACCTGGATAATCCTGGTGTAGTCCTGATTGAGGCCTAGTGTAGTCCTGGTTTTGTCCTAGTTTAGTCCTCATTTAATACTGGTTTAGTCTCTGTTTAGTCTTGGTTTAGGCCTAATGTAGTCATGTTGTCCAGATTAAGACCTGGCTTACTCTTGGCTTAGACCTGGTTTACACCTGGTTTAGACCTGGTATAGACCTGGTTTAGACCTGGTTTAGACCTGGTATAGACCTGGTATAGACCTGATTTACACCTGGTTTAGTTCTGGTTTAGTCCTGGCTTAGACCTGTTTTAGTCCTGGTTTAGACCTGGTTTACTCCTGGTGTAGATCTGATGTAGTCCTGGTTTAATCCTTGTGTACTCTTGGCTTTAGCCTGATGTAGTCCTGGTTTAGTCCTGGTTAAGACCTGGCTTATTCTTGGCTTAGACCTGGTTTGCACCTGGTTTAGTCCTGGTTTAGTCCTGGTTTAGACCTGTCTTAGTTCTGGTTTAATCCTGGTTTAGGCCTAGTGTAGTCCTGGTTTAGTCCTGGTCCTGGTTGAATCAGATTAATCCTAGTTTAGTCCTTTTTAGACTACTTTTGACTAGTGCTTTGTCACAATACTAAAATTTCGAACTCAATTTCGATACTAAGTAATAAACTTGATGCTGAATACCGATTCCAATACCACAATGCTAACAAAAACACACTTTCTTTAGACAACAGGACCTCAGGTTCTCCAGCTGTCCAGCAGAGGGTGGTGTCTGTATGTTTTATTGTCAATGGTGAGACCCAAGACAAGACTGAATTACAGGTCCAGGACTAGACCAGGACCAAATTAATTCTAAGGAACAGGTCTAAAACTGAAATGAAACAGGGCTGAATCAAGTCTTTATAAGGACTAAACCAGGTCTAATTTGGGAATAAACATATATATATATATATATATATATATATATATATATATATATATATATATATATATATATATATATATATATATATATATATATATATATATATATATATATACTATGGGATAAACCCTGGTTACAAAACTAGATTAACACCAGTACTACAATATGTTTAGAGAAGACTAAAGCAGAACTAAACCAAGTCTAACCAGATAAACCAGGACTAAGTCTTAAAGAACACATATAGTGCTAGTGCTGCTATATAGTCAGAATCTGTGACACCTGTGGATCGATATGTTATAATTTGGACATTTTAAATTGCAATATTAATCTAAAATGACTTCATAAAATAAACAACTCCCTGATTTCCGATTTAGGAAACTGAGGTGCCCAATGGGAGCGTCGGCATCTATGGATGATCCTGTCCAGAACCACATGCTTTGACAAAACCTCTCAGGGAAAATCAAACCAGGACTGAACAGGACTGAAGTCATAACTAAACACTGAATAAACCAGAACTAAACCAGGACTAATGCCGGACTGAACTAAAACCAAACCAGGAAATGACTGAGACTAATCTGGGACTAAACCCAGACTAAATCCAGACTAAACCTGAATAATATTACCAGATCTAAATCAGGTTTTAACCAGAACTATAACAAGGTCTAAACCAGGTCTAAACCAGGACTAAAACAAGTCCAAGCAGGTCTAAACCACAGCTGCAACCAGGCTCAACCAGGACTAAACCAGGATTAAAGCAAGTCTAAACCAGGTCTAAACCAGGATTAAACTGGGTCTTAATGAGGTCTAAATCAGAACTAAAACAAGGTCTAATCCAGGTTTAATTCAGGTCTAAACCAGGACTAAAACAAGTCCAAGCAGGTCTAAACCACAGCTGCAACCTAGCTAAACCAGGACTAAACCAGGATTAAAACGGGTCTAAACCAGGTCTAAACCAGGTCTAAACCAGGTCTAAACTAAGTCTAAACCAGGATTAAAATGGGTCTAAACCAGGTCTAAACCAGGTCTAAACCAGGTCTAAACCAGGACTAAAACAATTTCAAGGAGGTCTAAACCACAGCTGCAACCAGGCTAAACCAGGACTAAACCAGGATTAAAACGGGTCTAAACCAGGTCTAAACCAGGTCTAAACCAGGTCTAAACCAGTACTAAACTAGGAATAAGATAATACTGAACCACAACTTAACAGAATATTAGCAGGTCTGAAACAGGTCCAAACCAGATCGAAACCTGGTCTAAAAGTTTTGACGTGATAGTTTTGTCACATTGCTCTTGCGTTGGCCCAGAGGCGGATGCAGCGCTCATTTGTATCTTTCATATTTCAGGACCAGATCAGGACCTCCATATTTTACCAAATGAAAGTCCAGTGGAACAGGATATTTCTGCACTTTTTACATGGCAACACTGTCCAATGCAATGGGCCAAATAAAAAGATGGACAATTGAATGGTTTCCCTAATCTGTCAAGTTTTCACGATACTAAAAATTTTGATACTAAGAATACTCGTTACTCGATAACATGAGCATAACAACAATGAATTAAGGCTGGATCAGTGCTAGTGCAGCCTCTGTAGCTCAGTGAGTGAATTCTGGAGGTTCTGAGGCAAAGTTTGTTCATATACAGAGAATGAGAAAAACTTGGGAAAATGTGTCCCCTATCTGCAGGTTAAAGGTCCTGTATTACACCAAACTGACTCTTATGAGCGAGGCCATGTTATAATGTTGTTACCTCATCAAAAACACACCTGGAGTTGTGTTTTGTTTCCTTCACACATTTGAATAACTCTTTATTTTTTGTCTGTCTACATCTCCAAAGCTCAAAATGCTCTGGTCCACCTTGTGATGTCATGTAGTGGTAGTTTCTAAGTTAACAGATACCTTTTACCTTTAGTTCAGTAAAGATTGGCAGTTCGAGAGCTGAATTTATCCAAAAGAGAACTCCAGGTCTGTTTTTTGACAAGGAAAGAACATTATAACATAGATTAGAAAATAGCGTAATATGGGCCCTTTAAAGCACTGGCAACTCATGTCCAATTGTGATTAAGAAAGTAGGTCTAAAGTAGGTCTAAACCGGGATTAAACCAAGATTAAGCCTAAATTTAACTCCATAAGGACACGTCACAATGGCCCAAACCAAGGGAAGTGTGAATGCACCCTAAAAAAGGATTAAACCTGGACTAAACCAGGTCTAAACCAGGTCTAAACCAGGTCTAAGCCAGGTCTAAACCAGGACTAATCCAGGACTAGACCAGGACTAAACCAGGACTAGACCTGTCCTGGTCTTGGACTGAACAGGTCTGCACTGAACCAGGACTACACCGTAGGGCTAAGCTGCAGCAGACGTCTTGCACCCAGTGTTACCGTGGCAGCCAGCCTCCTGTGTCACATGACCTGCTCCCCCCTGAGTCATGTGACCATGTGTCTGTTTCCATGGCAGCCATGTGGAGTGTTTCTGCCAGTCAGAGCCGGAGGAAGAGGAGAGGTGAACCAGAGATGCCCCTTTATATGAGATATGAGAGAGACTAAACCAGGACTAAACCCAGACCAAACCTGGACTAAACCAGGGCTAAACCAGGACTAAACCTGGTCTAAACCAGGGCTAAACCCAGACCAAACCTGGTCTAAACCAGGACTAAACCCAGACCAAACCTGGTCTAAACCAGGACTCAACCCAGACCAAACCTGGTCTAAACCAGGGCTAAACCAGGACTAAACCCAGACCAAACCTGGTCTAAACCAGGACTAAACCAGGACTAAACCCAGACCAAACCTGGTCTAAACCAGGACTAAACATGGACTAAACCTGGACTAAACCAGAGCTAAACCATACCTAAACCATACCTAAACCAGGGCTAAACCAGGACTAAACCCAGACCAAACCTGGCCTAAACCAGGGCTAAACCAGGACTAAACCTGGAGTAAACCTGGACTTAACCAAGGCTAAACCATACCTAAATCATACCTAAACCAGGGCTAAACCAGGGCTAAATCAGGACTAAACCAGGACCAAACCAGGACTAAACCCGGAGCAAACCAGGACTAAACCAGGATTAAACCAGGACTAAACCAGGGCTAAACCAGGACTAAACCAGGTCTAAACCTGCCTGGACTAAACCAGGACTAAACCAGAACTAAACCAGGGCTAAACCTGGACTAAACCAGGGCTAATCCAGGACTAAACCAGGACTAAACCTGGACTAAACCTGGTCTAAACCAGGGCTAAACCAGGACTAAACCAGGACTAAACCAGGGTTAATCCAAGGATAATCCAGGACTAAACCAGGACTAAACCCAGACTTAACCTGGTCTAAACCAGGGCTAAACCAGGACTAAACCAGACCTAAACCAGGACTAAACCAGGGCTAAATCAGACCTAAACTAGACCTAAACCAGGACTAAACCTAGCTAAACCAGACCTAAACCAGGGCTAAACCAGGACTAAACCAGGCTAAACCAGACCTAAACCAGACCTAAATCAGGACTAAACCTGGACTAAACTAGACCTAAATCAGGACTAAACCTAGACTAAACCAGGTCTAAATCAGGACTAAACCTAGACTACACCAGACCTAAATCAGGACTAAACCTGGACTAAACTAGACCTAAATCAGGACTAAGCCTAGACTAAACCAGACCTAAATTAGGACTAAACCTTGATTAAACTGTGTCTAAACCAGTTTGAAACCAGTTCTAAATAACAGCTACAACTAGGACTAAACCAGGGCTAAACCTGGACTAAACCAGGCCTAAACTAGGTCTAAACCAGGACTAAATGAGGTCTAAACTCATTCTAAAAATATATCCTATGTATCTTTGAAATATTTTCTATGAACTAGAAAACTATCTTAAAATCTGGACTAAAACCAGATAGGTTCCACCAGTATCCATGAGTTTTAGTGTGCTGGTAGGTCACATTTTGAGGACTTTTGCCCATTTAAAGGTTATAATATTTATTTTTTAAATTGTCAATCACTATGACAACAATCCTTTTTATCATTCTGAAATTCACTTCTAAAGCCATTCGAAACCAAAGCGGGTCTGAACTGCATGTGATCCAGATCTAAACCAGGACTGGCACCGGCCTCGTTGGGCTGGGTGGTCTGTGGTTGCCATGACAGCGTGATGGCGTTGGATGGATTGGTCGAGGTGGGGAGTCTGCTCCTTTATCTCCACTCTCTCTGTGTGCTCTGTATCTCCTCCCTCACTCTCTCTTTCTCTCTACTCTGTACCTCTTTTCTTTCTCTCTCTCTCCTCTCCTTCCCTCTCTCGCCATCTCTTTCTTTCTGCTCTCTACCTCCTCTTTCTCTCGCTCTCTCTGCTCTATATCTCGTCTCTCTCTCTCTGCTCTCCATCTCCTTTCCCTCTCTCTCTTTCTCTCTACTCTGTATCTCCTTTCTTCTCTCTCCTCTCCTTCCCTCTCTCTCATCTCTGTACCTCCTCTCTCTCTTTGCTCTCTTTCTCGCTACTCTGTATCTCTTTTCATCTCTCTTTCTCTCTCTCTTCTCTCCCTTCCTCTCTCTCATCTCTTTCTTTCTGCTCTGTACCTCCTCTCTCTTTGCTCTCTTTCTCTCTACTCTGTACCTCCTTTCTTCTCTCTCTCTCTCTCCTCTCTCTCTCCATCTCTTTCTTTTTGCTCTATACCTCCTCTTTCTCTCTCGCTCTCTCTGCTCTCTATCTCGTCTCTCCCTCTCTGCTCTCCATCTCCTCTCCCTCTCTCTCTTTCTCTCTATTCTGTACCTCCTTTCTTCTCTCTCTCTCTCTCTCTCTCTCTCTATCTCCTCTCCCTCCCTCTCTCCTCTCTCGCCCTCTCTGCTCTGTATCTCCCATCTCTCTCTCTGCTCTGTTCCTCCTTTCTTCTCTCTCTCTCTCTCTCTCTCTCTCTCTCTGTCTCTCCTCTCCCTCCCTCCATCTCTCTCCCTCTCTTTCTTTCCACTCTGTACCTTCTCTCTCTATCTCTCTCTCTCTTGTTCTTTCTCTCTCTCTCTCTCTGATCTCTATCCCCTTGCTCTCTCTCTCACTTGCTCTCTATCCCGGCTCTCTTCTGCTCTCTATCTCCTTTTCCTCTCTCTTTTTATTTCTACTCTGCACCTCCTTTCTTCTCTCTCTCTCTCTCCTCTATACTTCCTCTCCCTCCCTCTCTCTCCCTCTCTTTTTTCTTCTCTGTACCTCCTCTCCCTCCTTCCTCTCTATCTTCTCTCTCTCTCTCTCTCTGCTATCTCCTCTTTCACTGCTCTTTCTCCTCTCTCTCTTCCTCTCTTCTGCTCTCTATCTCATCACTCTCTTTCTGCTCTGTACCTCATTTCTTCTCTCTCTCTCCTTTTCTTTTCTCTGTCTCCCTCTTCCTCTCTCTCTTTGCTCTGTATCTTCTCTCTTTTGCTCTCTCTCCCTCTCTGCTCTGTATCTCCTCTCTCCCTTTCTCTTGCTCTCTCTCTTTCTCTCTTCTGCTCTGTATCTCCTGTCTGTCTCTCACACTATCTCTCTCTCTCTCGCCCCCTCCTCTTCTTTCTCTCTGTTCTGTATCTCCTCTCTCCCTCTCTCTTTCTCTGTCTGTTGTGTATGTCCTTTCTCTCCCTCACCTTCTCTCTCTCTCTCTCTCTCTCTCTCTCTGTATCTCCTTCTCTCTCTCTCTCTCTCTCTCTCTCTCCTTTCTGTATATAGCTGGGTTTGGACATCTTATTTGATATTGTATTTTATACTTTATTACTACTTTTTAATTCTGCTTTATACATATACATTATTATCATTATTTTTTATTTTTTTATAATTATGTCTCATCTGACACTGGTCTGTTGCTCTTTATTTGCTATTCCATCAATTTCTTCTGTTTTTATTGTTTATTTTTTTTAACCCTCTGTTGTATATTATATGTAAAAGAGGACACAAGTCGTCCTGGGGGCGTTTTGAGTTATTCACAGATTCTGAAAGTGTAGATTCTAAGCTTTCCAATGATGCCTTACACACGGAAATCTGAGAACATTTGAAGAAGTTGTGGCCATTTGAAAGCAGCACATGGGATTTTGCCAAGCTGTGAAAACAGCTCGTGAAGTTTCCTCACTCTAGGCCTTCTTGCCTCATTTGCAGGACATTAAGCTAAGCTCTCCGCCATCACTGACTCTCTGTGGTGTGGAGTTTTAAGGCAGGACAGAATTAGAACATACTTTGTTAAAATGGAAATGCTTTTATAACAAAAATCCATATAATCATTCAATAATTCAATAGTACACAGGATAATATGTTAAGTTAAAAATCACCTGTATTGTCAATTTAAAACAATACAAAATAGTATAGGACACTACACACACACACACACACACACACACCTTAGTCCTGCTTTAGTCCTGTTTTAGCCCTGTTTTAGTCCTGGTTTAGTCCTGGTTTAATCCCGGTTTAGTCCCGGTTTAGTCCCACTTTAGTCATGGTTTAGTCCCGGTTTAGTCCCGCTTTAGTCATGGTTTAGTCCCGGTTTAGTCCTGCTTTAGTCATGGTTTAGTCCCAGTTTAGTCCTACATACACAAAAAAGCAAAAATCACTAATTTTGAAAAAAAAAAAAAAAAAGACTAAAAACTCGATTATCTGGGTTTCACTAATGCCAAGTTGCGGCCTATTTCCGCATGTTCAGTCACATATTGTGATGTGTGAGCTACTGCACCCAAAACAGTTTCCCTTGTGGATCAATAAAGTTTGTCTAAGTCTAATTCTAATACAGAACAATTAAATGTAACATGGTGATCTAAATTTGTTATGTTAACTGTTAATACCCCATGCAAGTGTAATACTCACTCTTTAACGTCAAGTTTTGGAACATTCTTGGCAAAAATATAACATCGCCATAACACCACAAGTGTGTCGGTACATGTCCATTTCAAAGTGTTGTTCTTGTACTTTTTATTTACATGACAGAATGTGACGACTCATTCTAACAACAGATGAATCACAGAGAGAAACAGCTCACATCTGTTCAAAATGGTTCAAACAGAGAGGGAGTGTGTTTACTCTTATGGATAAATAAAACACTGCACTACAATAATGATAATAATTTTAAAACAAAACTATTTTTATGATCAGTGTTCTTTGTAGCTGCCCCACTGCTTCTGTGCTGCTCCTTGTGTTGGTTCAGGGTTCATCAGTGTAAAAATGCAAGTAAATAAATAAATACATAATAAATAAAAATATACATAAAAATAATGAATAAAAATACATAAATAAGTATATAAGTAAATGAATAAATAAATAAATACATAAGAAATTAAAAGGGAATCTAAAAACTTTTTGAGGTGACTGTAGAAGCTTGTCAGAGATGTTGGTCATCAAAAAAAAAAAAAAAGTTTTTGTTTGGTTGTTAACTTCACATGGATTTAACACTATTACAGTCCATTACAGAGGACATGTTACAACATTATGAATAAAAATAAAACTAACAAAATATAAATGCTAAAGTGTTCATTTACCTCCAAACAGAAAATTTAAATAATAATAATAATAATAATAATAATTTAGATACACTTTTTTTCTTCAGGTCCCGGGAGGATATAGCCCCACCATACATATCTGACCTTGTCCACATCGCCACTCCATCCCGCACCCTCCGCTCTTCCTCCTCTCTTTAGCTCACTGTCCCCACTGCTCAACAGGGTGACCCCTGGGGAGCAGAGCCTTCACTGTCCCCACTGCTCGACTGGTCACCCTGGGGAGCAGAGCCTTCACCCGCTCTGCTCCTCAGCTCTGGAACTCTCTCCCTCCTGACCTCCGTAACATAGACTCTCTCCCACTCTTTAAATCCAGACTCAAAACCCACCTGTTCAGACTGTCCTACCTCTCATAGCCAATCACTCCACTCAGATTTTGTTTTTATTTTGTTTTTTTATGTTTTATTGTATTGTTTGTTTGTGCTTTTTATTCGTTTTTTAACCTTGTGCAGTGTCCTTGGGTGTTCTGAAAGGCGCTTTTAAATAAAATGCATTATAATATTTTATTATTATTATTATTATTATTATTATTATTATTATTATTATTATTATTGTGTTTATTTTATTTATTTATCTTTATGATTATTATATATATATGGGGGTACTGACAATAATATGAATATTGTGGTTATTATTGCTACCATTATCTTTCTTTTTTTTATGTTTTATTCTAAGATTATGTTCTGCATGCAAAGGGTTTTTCTTAAAGCTTAAAAATAAAGTATAAAAAAGGAAAAAACTACAAAGAAAAAAATTTGATTCTTCTAACAAATGAGATTTGATTCCGAGCCGTTTTATTCATGAGTGTCACATCACCGCTGGCTTCGGTGAGTTTTATTTACACGGTGTGAGTTCAGAGACACGCTGACACTGGACTGTCCTTCCCCACAGCCGTAAACATGCGCCGCTGAAAGTGCACCCTTTAATTGGTGACAGAATAATTAAAGCGCTTTGTTCCAACTCATTAATGTGGAGTGGATGTTGTTTGATGTTTTGGCCTGTGACGCTGATGATAATTTGGACCCTCCTCCTGTCTCCTCCTGTCCTCTCCTTTTGTCTCCTCCTGTCCTCTCCTGTGTCTCCACCTGTCTCCTGTCTCCACCTGTCTCCTGTGTGTCTCCACCTGTCTCCTCCTGTGTGTCTCCACCTGTCTCCTGTGTCTCCACCTGTCTCCTGTGTGTCTCCACCTGTCTCCTCCTGTGTGTCTCCACCTGCTCCTGTGTCTCCACCTGTCTCCTGTGTGTCTCCACCTGTCTCCTGTGTCTCCACCTGTCTCCTGTGTGTCTCCACCTGTCTCCTCCTGTGTGTCTCCACCTGTCTCCTGTGTGTCTCCACCTGTCTTCTGTGTCTCCACCTGTCTCCTGCTCCTGTTCTCTCCTGTGTGTCTCCACCTGTCTCCTGTGTCTCCTCCTGTCCTCTCCTTTTGTCTCCTCCTGTCCTCTCCTGTGTCTCCACCTCTCTCCTGTGTGTCTCCACCTGTCTCCTGTGTGTCTCCACCTGTCTCCTGTGTGTCTCCACCTGTCTCCTGTGTGTCTCCACCTGTCTCCTGTGTCTCCACCTGTCTCCTGTGTGTCTCCACCTGTCTCCTGTATCTCCACCTGTCTTCTGTGTCGCCACCTGTCTCCTGCTCCTGTCCTCTCCTGTGTGTCTCCACCTGTTTCCTGCGTCTTCTCCTGTTCTCTCCTGTGTGTCTCCACCTGTCTCCTGTGTCTCCACCTGTCTCCTGTGTGTCTCCATCTGTCTCTTGTGTCTCCTCCTGTCTCCTGTGTGTCTCCACCTGTCTCCTGTGTGTCTCCACCTGTCTTCTGTATCTCTTCCTGTGTGTCTTCTCCTGTCTCCACCTGTCTCCTGTGTCTCCTCCTGTCCTCTCCTTTTGTCTCCTCCTGTCCTCTCCTGTGTCTCCACCTCTCTCCTGTGTGTCTCCACCTGTCTCCTGTGTGTCTCCACCTGTCTCCTGTGTGTCTCCACCTGTCTCGTGTGTCTCCACCTGTCTCCTGTGTCTCCACCTGTCTCCTGTGTGTCTCCACCTGTCTCCTGTGTGTCTCCACCTGTCTTCTGTGTCTCCACCTGTCTCCTCCTCCTGTCCTCTCCTGTGTGTCTCCACCTGTCTTCTGTGTCGCCACCTGTCTCCTGCTCCTGTCCTCTCCTGTGTGTCTCCACCTGTTTCCTGCGTCTTCTCCTGTTCTCTCCTGTGTGTCTCCACCTGTCTCCTGTGTCTCCACCTGTCTCCTGTGTGTCTCCATCTGTCTCTTGTGTCTCCTCCTGTCTCCTGCGTGTCTCCACCTGTCTCCTGTGTGTCTCCACCTGTCTTCTGTATCTCCTCCTGTGTGTCTTCTCCTGTCTCCACCCGTCTCCTGTGTCTCCTCCTGTGTGTCTTCTCCTGTCTCCACCTGTCTCCTGTGTCTGCTCCTGTCTCCTTCTGTCCTCTCCTGTGTGTCTCCACCTGTCCACTGCTCCTGTCCTCTCCTGTGTGTCTCTACCTGTCTCCTGTGTCTCCACCTGTCTCCTGCATGTCTCCAGCTGTCTTCTGTGTGTCTCCACCTGTCTCATGTGTGTCTCCACCTTTCTCCTGCTCCTGTCCTCTCCTGTGTGTCTCCACCTGTCTCCTGTGTCTCCTCCTGTGTGTCTTCTCCTGTCTCCTCCTGTCTGCTGTGTGTCTCCACCTGTCTCCTGTCCTCTCCTGTGTGCCTCCACCTGTCTCCTGTGTGTCTCCACCTGTCTCCTTCTGTCCTCTCCTGTGTGTCTCCACCTGTTTCCTATGTCTCCTCCTGTCTCCTGTGTGTCTCCACCTGTCTCCTGTGTCTCCACCTGTTTCCTGTGTCTCCTCCTGTCTCCTGTGTGTCTCCACCTGTTTACTGTGTCTCCACCTGTCTCCTGTGTGTCTCCACCTGTCTCCTGTGTGTCTCCACCTGTCTCCTGCGTGTGTGTCTCCACCTGTCTCCTGTGTGTCTCCACCTGTCTCCTGTATCTCCACCTGTCTCATGTGTCTCCACCTGTCTCCTTCTGTCCTCTCCTGTGTGTCTCCACCTGTCTCCTTCTGTCCTCTCCTGTGTGTCTCCACCTGTCTCCTGTGTGTCTCCTCCTGTCTCATGTGTGTCTCCACCTGTTTCCCGTGTCTCCTCCTGTCTCCTGTGTGTCTCCACCTGTTTCCCGTGTCTCCTCCTGTCTTCTGTGTGTCTCCTCCTGTCTCCTGTGTGTCTCCTCCTGTCTCCTGCTCCTGTCTTGAACATTGACATTAATCTTATCCAATTCAATCACAGAAGTTTTTATTGCAAAAAATACTGTGCCAGATACAACTGCAGAATATTCAGATGTGTTTCCTCGTCTAACCCCACACTTCGGCGTCGTCTCGTGAGCTCATTAGCGTGAGCCCTGCTGAAATACTGCTGTTTGGCAGAGTAGCACGCTAGTCGCTAAAAAGTGTGGCATGTTCAGTTCAGTTCATAAACACACCGTGACATTAGCATTAGCGGTGTGTGACATTAGCATTAGCGGTGTGTGCATGACATTAGCATTAGCAGTGTGTGACATTAGCATTAGCAGTGTGTGTGACATTAGCATTAGCAGTGTGTGACATTAGCATTAGCGGTGTGTGTGAAATTAGCATTACCAGTGTGTGACATTAGCATTAGTGGTGTGTGACATTAGCATTAGCAGTGTGTGACATTAGCATTAGCACTGTTTGACATTAGCATTAGCAGTGTGTGACATTAGCATTAGCAGTGTGTGACATTAGCATTAGTGGTGTGTGTGACATTAGCATTAGCGGTGTGTCACATTAGCATTAGCAGTGTGTGACATTATCATTAGTGGTGTGTGTGACATTTGCATTAGCAGTGTGTGTGAGACATTAGCATTAGTGGTGTGTGACATGAGCATTAGCAGTGTGACATTAGCATTAGCAGTGTGTGACATTAGCATTAGTGGTGTGTGTGACATTAGCATTAGCAGTGTGACATTAGCATTAGCAGTGTGTGACATTAGCATTAGTGGTGTGTGTGTGACATTAGCAATAGCGGTGTGTGACATTAGCATTAGCAGTGTGTGACATTAGCATTACAGGTGTGTGTGATATTAGCATTAGCGGTGTGTGACATCAGCATTAGCGGTGTGTGTGTGTGTGACATTAGCATTACAGGTGTGTGACATTAGCATTAACGATGTGTGACATTAGCAGTAGTTGTGTGTGTATGACATTAGCATTAGCGGTGTGTGACATTAGCAGTAGTAGTGTGTGTGACATCACATTAGCGGTGTGTGACATTAGCAGTAGTGGTGTGTGTGTGACATTAGCATTAGCGGTGTGTGACATTAGCATTAGCTGTGTGTGTGTGTGACATTAGCATTAGTAGTGTGTGACATTAGCATTAGCGGTGTGTGGCATTAGCATTATTTTGACCATTTGTCATTTTCTGCAAATAAATGCTCTAAACAATAATATTTAATAAAGGCATATCTTATCTTATCTTATCTTATTTTTATTTGGAATTTGGGTGAAATGTTGTCAGTAGTTTATAGACTCAAACAAAAATGTTCCTTTTGCCCAAACACATACCTATAAGTAGTAAAATCAGAAAAACTGATAATTTTGCAGTAGTCTCTTATTTTTTTCCAGAGCTGTATATACGGTCTATGATTTGGACCAATCAGAGCGAGAGCTTCTAGAGCGGAGCTAGCTTCCATCAAATGTAAAATGGCTTCTGGATGTGAGCCGAACTGTCCTGATTGCAAAAAACGTCTCTACATTATATAATATTGCTTTATTTGTCTTTGTGGTTACCTGTGGCGTCATCCAACTCTTCAGTCTGCCCCATATTACGCTATTTTCTGATCTATGTTATAATGTTATTTCCTCGTCAAAAACATACCTGGAGTTGTGTTTTGTTTCATTCAGACATGTTTAAGGCACAAACCCTGTATATTGTCAAGTGGTAGGCTTAACACAGGAAGTGCTCCACTGTTTTTAAACTCCATTATATCAAAGCTCAGATTAAAGTCTGAAGGCCACCACACACCACAGGAGAATTTGCCAGATTTTGGCTACGATTTGCTTCTCCCCAATTTCAGGGAGGCGTGACCCGTCTTTGTGTCTGTGTGTGTGATTTTGAAACCGCTGTGCTCCTCGTCACGGATTCTTAAAGTGTAGACTCTAAGCTTTCCAATGATGCCTTACACATGGAAATCTGAGAACATTTGAAGAATTTGTGGTCACTTGAAAGCAGCACATCTGAAAACAACGAGCTGAGAAAAGTCACGTTAAAGATTCTCAAAGTCCAGGCCTTCAGAACTCATTTGCATGACATTAAGCTAAGCCCTCCCCCTGCAGATCATCAGGGCAGGTCGGAATTAGAAGGTACTTTGTTAAAATGGAAATGCTTTTATAACAAAAAGTCGATATATAATCGTTCAATAATTCAATAATACATAGGATAATATGTTAAGTGAAAGTCACCTGTATTGTACAAAAATAGCAGTATATAGGTATAGCATAGGCTGGGGGGGGGGCTTGAATTGCGTGAGAAATGCAGTGTGAGCGTGTGAGTTGAGAGCCCTGTTTGTCTAAAGAGCAAACTTAAACTACAAAGCAACTAATGAGAGTTATATAAATGAAGTTATTACCTGATGGTTCTCAGCAGTGTTGTATAAAGTACTGGAAAATCAAACTCAAGTAAAAGTATAGGTACCCCTCCCAAAAATGACTTTGGTAAAAGTCGAAGTCACTGACTGAAATGTTACTTGAGTAAAAGTCTTAAAGTATCTGGAACTTCTTGTACTTAAGTATGACAAGTAATGTAAAAATAAATGTACTCAAGTAATGTAATTAAAAGTACAAGTAAAAGTATGAAGCAAAGGCAGTCTGAAGCTAACCCTTGCTTTGTTACTTAGATAGCACAAACACACAGCGCTTGTTTACATTTTTAAAAGTAGGCACATGTTAATGTTATTTTTTGTCCTTTTGAACTCGTGTGCCCTTTCTCATTCGTTACACTTAGCCTACAGCTATGCCTTCCCTTGAGCTGAAAAAGCTAGGTAGCCTGTTAGCTCCAACATCGTCAAATACGCTTTGTGTAACCGAAACAATGTCACAGTACATGTTATGCTCAAGGTTTCACAACGGTGTCTAGAATGTCCATGCTATGGTTACTGAAATTGGAATATAGACGCTAACAATTTTATTAATCTAGAACTTACCTCGATGTGTTTCTTGAGGTTGGACGGGGAGTTTCTGTAAAATAGGATTTCCACGTTTCTTGGAAGGCAAAAGAGGCACTTCATTCGATAGGACGAATCCTTCATATCAGCGTAAGAGAACATTGTGTTTAAGTACGGCCAGGGATGCTCATCGTCAGGTCCCCCTTCATTTGTAGCCGACGTGGATGCTGTCTCCTCTTCCATTAGGGATGTTGATTGATTAAACTAGCTGCATGAAACCAACAGGTGTAGGCTGATTGTCATGCGCAAGTAGCGAACAAGCCCAGGCACGTCCTGATTTCCTTGCAGTCAGTAGAGGTTTTTTTTTTGTAACAAGTAACTAAACGGCACATTGAAAATGTATTGGAGTAAAAGTATGCAATTAAATTCAGAAATGTAGTGAAGTAAAAGTAAAAGTTATCTTTTTTTTTTTTTACTCAAGTAAAGTACAAAGTCTCCCAAAATGTACTTAAGTATAGTAGTGAAGTATTATTACTTCGTTACTATACAACACTGGTTCTCAGTTTGTTTTATCATCACCACACTTTGTCAGTGCGCGCTGAGAGGGGCGGGGAGGAGGGACCGGGGCGGGGGGGAGCGGGACATTTTTAACGGATTGTAAGAGTCTGGTTAATGCACCGCGTCTCACCACGTCTCACCGCGGGCAGTTCGGCTCTGCGCCGCGCGTATTCCGCGCGTAAGCCGTCGGGGAGGACACATTACGTACAGACGGAGACACCGGGACCGGAGACACCGGGACCGGAGTCGGTGCATCTCAGAGGAGACGTGGCACCGGGACTGAGGCTCAGGACCGTGCGTCTGGAGCAGGGGGAGGTTTTCTGCTGAAAACGCGTGGAGCCTGCATAAACTGAGCCACACAGACCGATTTTCTGGGCACAAAAAAAAAAGAAAAGAAATCAGCGTGAGAAATGCCATGTGTGGCGTGTGACCGTGTGAACACGTCGAATTGCGTGTGTCACACTCAATGCGTGAGACTTGAGAGCCCTGCTCTGGACACACGCAAACATATGCAGTTTACATATTCACGAGGTTCGCTCACAGCTGATAGGCAGAAAAAGAAAACAAAAGAGTGCTAATCGTCATGTGAATGACCAGTAGTGCCGGTATGGTAATTATGGTAATTTACACACACCCTGATTCTTTCTGAAAAACTAGCAAATTTCAAAGACAAAACCAATGCTGTTATCTGAAACATGGAGTGGCTTCTTCATGATCTCGATGAGCACACTGGTCACATCGTAACCACCAAACATCAGCAACGCTACGATAACATCCAATAAAACAAAGCATCACGGGCATACGGAGTGACAGACACAAGATGCAAACTCAGGAAACAGCGACAATAATTATTACTCACCTCTCATAAAGTTGTAAATATAAACTGCAGCGTTTCATCACAATGTTGAGTATACAATTAAATCACAGATCGTAAACAAACCCCTGCCTCAGACGTCGAGTCTCCCATCTCTTTACAGCGCTAGGATTCAACAGGACAACACCTAAACATCTAATAAAAAAAAACAACATTTTGCATTATCTTTTTGAATTAAATATTGAACATACTCTGCTGAATTATTCACAGTGTAATGGAGCGAGTGTTGACAGGAAGTACAACGCTGCAGCTGTTTATTCACTTCTGCAGCAAAACACTGTGCATGTATTTACGTATATATGTATTAGAAGTAACCTACATTTTTAACACTGAATATGACACTGGTAATAGATATGTAAAGTAAAGTCATTTTTTAAAAATGTGTTATTAGACCAATAAAATTATAAAATAACTCTCTGGGGGTGTGATGCTAACTGGAGGCATGCTCTGTCTGAGGCTTTGTTGGATTTTGAGCTGAGCTTTATTTTATTACATCACATTATAGCGGGGGTGCCCAACCAGTTGATCGCGGTCTACCAGTCGATCGCAGGCAGTGTCAGTCGATCGCGTATGGATACGTTCAGACTGCATGGCTTAACGCTCAATTCCGATTTTTTTGTAAAATCCGTTTATTTGCGAGGTCGTTCACATTTCCAGTTAAATGCGACTTGTATGTGATCTCCAGTGTGAATTTTAAATGCCCCCAAAGTGTCCCGCATGCGACTTGGAGGACACGATGAGGTCACGTGCAGTGAGCGTGCTCAATGTTTACGAAAGTAGCCTGAAGTTGATGTGTACCGGAGCCAAAACATGTACAGCTTATTTGTTTTAAGGAGGAGACGGAGAAGGACAAGGTTTTTGGCCACGGCGTTTTGTGGGGCAGTGGCAGCAACGTCTGCAGAAAGGAACATGTTGGTGCGGAGTCGCAGCCAAGACCGGTCGGATGAATGCAACCTGGCCGTTCAGACTGAAGTCGCATGCCAAAAGATCGGATATGTATCGGTTTTAGGACCACATTCACGTTCACACTGCAGCCTGAAGTGACCCAAATCTGATTTTTTTCTGATCTCGGCACATCATCAACCTCAAAAGTAGATCTCGGTTAAAAAAAGGTTGAGCACCCCTGCATTACAGTCACAAACTAGCTTTTTCAGTGACTTCGTGAGCGTTCAGACATCTTTTTAAAAAAATCTTTTTTATGATGAGGGAGCAATATTAAAACATGGCAGAAAGTTCCAAATAGTCGTTTTTGCATAACAATTCCTCTTTAAACCTCCTATTGAATCAGTGCGGTAACACAGCCAAACATATGGCCTTATGAGACAGTAAAGAATCCAGCTCTCTCAGGACACACAGTGATGAGGCACAAACAGGAGCTGGTCAGGGGCCAGTGGACTTATTGTTTTTCTCTCTCTCATTCTCTCTCTCTCACTCCCTCCATGTCTCTCTGTCTTTCTTCCTCTCTCTCTCACGGTTTCTCTGTCTCTTTCTCCTTTGCTCTCTCTCTCTTTCTTCCTATGTCTCTCTCTCTTTGTTTCTCTTTGTTTCTCTCTGTCTCTATCTCTCACTCCCTCTCTCACTCTTTCTCTGTCTCTTTCTTCTTCTTTCTCTGTCTCTCCCTATGTCTCTCTTCCTGTCTATTTACCTTTTCTCTTTCTCTTCTTCCTATGTCTCTCTCTCTCTCTCTTCCTCTCTCACTCCCTCTCTCGCTCTTTCTCTCTCTTTCTTCTTCTTTCTGTCTGTCTCTCCATATGTCTCTCTTCCTGTCTCTTTCCCTTGCCCTCTCCTTCTCCTTCTCTCTCTGTATGTCCCCCCTCTTTGTCTCTCTCAGTCCCCCCTCACTCCCTCTCTCTCACTCTCTCTCTCTCTCTCTGTTTCTCTTTGTTTCTCTCTGTCTCTATCTCTCTTCCTGTCGCTTTCCCTTCCCCACTCCTTCTCATTGTCTTTCCCTCTCTTCCTCTCTCTCTCTCTCTATGTCCTCCTTCTTTGTCTCTCAGTCTTCTCTCCCCCTCTCTCTCACTCTTACTCTGTCTCTTTCTCCTTCTCTCTCTCTGTCTCTCCCTATGTCTCTCTTCCTGTCTCTTTCCCTTCCCCTCTCCTTGTCATTGTCTTTCCCCCTCTTCCTCTCTCTCTCTCTCTGTATGTCCCCCCGCTCTGTCTCTCTCAGTCTCTCCCAGTCTCCCCCCTCTCTCTCTCACTCTTTCTCCTTCTCTCTCTGTTTCTCTCCACCTCTCCCTATGTCTCTCTCTCTCTCTCTCTCTGTTTCTCTTTGTTTCTCTCTGTCTCTATCTCTTCCTGTCGCTTTCCCTTTCCCACTCCTTCTCATTGTCTTTCCCTCTCTTCCTCTCTCTCTCTCTCTCTCTGTATGTCCTCCTTCTTTGTCTCTCAGTCTTCTCTCTCCCTCTCTCTCACTCTTACTCTGTCTCTTTCTCCTTCTCTCTCTCTGTCTCTCCCTATGTCTCTCTTCCTGTCTCTTTCCCTTCCCCTCTCCTTGTCATTGACTTTCCCCCTCTTCCTCTCTCTCTCTCTCTCTCTCTCTCTCTCTCTCTCTCTCTGTATGTCCCCCTCTCTCTCTCACTCTTTCTCTGTCTCTTTCTCCTTCTCTCTCTCTGTTTCTCTCTGTCCCTCTCAGTCCCCCCTCTCTCACTCTTTCTGTCTTTCTCCTTCGCTCTCTCTGTTTCTCTCTGTCTCTCAGTCCCTTCCTCTCTCTTTCTCTGTCTCTTTCTCCTTCTCTCTCTCTCTCTGTTTCTCTCTGTCCCTCTCAGTCCTCCCCTCTCTCACTCTTTCTGTCTTTCTCCTTCTCTCTCTCTGTTTCTCTCTGTCTCTCAGTCTTTCCTCCCCCTCTCTCAGTGATAATGTAGATTTACAGTATGTGTGTTCTCTGGCTGAGTGCCTCACACTTACAGTGCTGTGGTGCAGACAAACACTGGTTACACAACAGCAGCTCAAGACGCCTCAGAATCTAAACTCATGATGGACACTTTTCTAACACAGAGGGAGAGTAAAGGGAGGAGATACTCCAGCTGTAAATCACACCGTTATACATCTGTATACATACATACATGCATGTATACATGCATGTATACATGCATGTATACATGCATGCATGTATACATGCATGCATGCATGCATGCATGCATGCGTGCGCATGCTTGTGTGTACACACTTGTGTATGAAAAGCGCTTTATAAATAATGTTTGATTGATTGATTAATTGAAAAATAAACCTTGAGTTGTGTTTTGTTTCATTCACACATGTTTCATTAACCCTACATTATTCATCTGTCTACATCTCCAAAGCTCAAAATGTTCTGTTCTGTGACATCCCAAGGTGGAACAGAGTGTAGCTCAGTGGTTAGAGCACAGCAAGGTCAGAGGATCCTTGGACCAAACACAGTCTGTTCCAGGGCAGCTGTGGCTACTATAGCAGCTTACCACCACCCAGTATGGTGTGAATGAAAACTGACTACAGTGTAGAGTCTTCGACACGCCTGTAATTACATTACAAGTAATAATATAAATGTATTGTGATTATTTATTCATTATTCATGTGTGTAAACAGCTGAATGTGTACAGTACATATGGCTATGCATTATCTGTTTGCATTAGTACCCTTTCCCTACATAAAACTCCCCCATAGCAGCTTTACATTGACTTGATGTAACTAAACCAGGTTTGCAGAGCAAGAGGACAGTACAGATGACAGTACAGAGGACAGGCATAGGTCATGTGATCGATCGGACATAGAGTGGAGCCTGTGTCCTGCTCAAACTCTCACTTCCTCTCTGCACAAAGACACAGAGGTGATTGCATACAGCTGACTCTCAGATCACATCATATTCTATAGGCCAGTGATGGGGCAGCTGAAATGAATTATCTTAAATGCAGTTTTTTGGATCTAGTCACTAATAGAAATGATCAGGTTCAACATTTGCAAACTTACCTTGTAATGTAATCAGTATGAATTATTCTCATGATGTGTGTGAAATCCCTCAGTCGTCCAGGTAGAATCCATAACAAAAGGAGAACAAGACCCCACACTCATTGCATATTCAATAGGCTTACCTAACTAACAGAAACTGTAAACAAATAGGTGTGGTAGTTTCAGAGTAAATTCACTGTAGTTAGCTTCTCCCTTCAGGTAGATATATCCCAGCTTTGACAACCCAGTTCTGGAGTCTGAGGGAATACCAGTTTTGTTATGACAGCAAATTTTATTATAATTGTTGTGTCAGTGTTTTTAGTAAAACACATTGACTTTTTAACATATGGTTGTTTTTTGTTTTTGTTTTTTTTTTAGTCCACAAAGCAATACACTTTTGTAGTTGGCCTGGTATGATGTTCTGTGGGTTTAAAAAAAAATACATTTAAGCAGTTTTCAAAGCAGTAGTTTTCATTCTGTGACCTATTTTGCATTCATTTACAGGTGTTTGTATTACTAACCAAAAAATGAATAGGAAATATGCATTACTGTGAGCTGTCTGTCTTCACGGAGGTAGATGAATTCATATATTAGATGTTATATACAAGTAATGAATCACATGTATTGTTATAGGCCTTTAAACATGCTCTTGACGACCTTTGCTTTGGCATTTCATGATTTAGAACTTAAAATAAAGCCTAATTTAAAAAAACAGACCTCAAATCACAGCCTCAGTGCTCGCTATACTCTGCTTTAGTGTAGGGAGGATTACCACAGTCAAAACAATTAAACTGCGTGATGAGGAACAGGTCAGGGAATGTTAATGTAAGCAGGCAGAAGTAATGAACGGGATGTGATGCAGGGTCTGATGATGATGATGTCTGTACTTGAAACTGGGGAGGGTTTCTATATGACATCACAATCCTGGAAAATTCAGAGTGTTTGGGGAGGCTCAGAGGCAAAGGACTTTTTAGAGAGGATTACTGAAACCTCTGTGAATGATGTGAAATACAACTCAAGGTACAGTATGTTTTAATGAGGAAACAATATTCTAACATGTTTACAAGCTAAAAACAAGCCAGTTTAAAATATCGTATCGTTTAAGTCTTTAATGGGCTCTTATTACACTATTTTCTTATCTACAGCTCTGGAAAAAAATAAGAGACCTCTGCATTTTTTTCTGAAATCAGCATCTCTACATGTATTACAGCCATTCCATTCCAGCGCCTGTTGAATTCCAACACAAACACAAAGCTGAGCTACTTCAGTTCTTGCACCAGGAGTGGAATAAAGTCACCCAAGAACAATGTGAAAGACTTGTGGAGAGCATGCAAAGACGCATGAAAGCTGTGATTAAAAATAAGAGTTATTGCACCAAATATTGATTTCTGAACTCTTCTTAAGTGTAAACATTAGTATTATGCATCTTTTTTGTTATTATGGCCATTTGATATTTTCTGCAAATAAATGCTCTAAACGATAATATTTGTATTTGGAATTTGGCGGAAATTTTGTCAGTAGTTTATAGACTGATAGATGTTACCATCGTTGGTGTTATGTGTGTGTGTTATTGTAGTTGTGCTTACCATTGCTGGTATTTTTACTTGTTGCGGTCTTTAAATGTTCCTGATAGAAACACCTTATGTGTAATTTATTGTCCCTGATCAAATTTTTGGAATTTGCCATTGTTTTTGTTGTGTTTTTGTGTTTTTCACAAGCTAAATCAATAATTTAAGTTATGTTTGGAAGACAGGGGTGGGATTCAATAAGTTTTCTTCTACCACTCGTTTTTGAGCAAAAAAAATAATGTATTTGACTGTATATTGGGTACGTGTATTTATTTTCTTGTGTCGACCTGCTCAGAATGAATAACTAAATGAATGAATGAAAATGAATCTCTCTTGTTCAAGGACTCAAAAACAGCTTGGCATTTGAACCCTCAACCGAGGAAAGTGTGTGGTCTGATGGCTAAAGCCTGAGTTTGGGTGTCCTTCCAGTAAAACAGAGCTTCATTTGACCGATAGCACAAATGGGCTCAGCGCAGGCCCAATTCAGTGGCCTCCAAATGTTGATTAAAATATTTGCATATGAAAAGACGAGGAGCTCAAAGATGGAGGATAAAAGCGGTCATCACCTCTGCAGCTACACCGCCTCACAAAAATCTACAATGTTCATATGAAAGAGTGATTAATAAAGTTAGCCCAAAATGTCCATCAATTGTATTAGCAACTTCTTTACAACAATGGATTAAAAACTTGAGTTGACCTTTAGCTGTTTCCTTTCAGACAAGCCAGCGATGCAAGTAGGTCCAAAGTATCGAAAATCAGATACTAATCGATACTAAGGCTGCATCCCATTTCTCTGTCTTACCCCTTCGTCTTACCCCTACCCCTTGGTTTTGCGCATTCATGTGACGGCAAGGGGTGTCCCGATTTTAATTTTGGTCAAGGGCTAGGGCCACGACCGAGGGCTACATACCCCTTGAAACGAAGTAAGCTCTCGACCAGACTTGAAACGAAGGGGTACGCCTACAAGCTCGGGCAGGTTTTGGGATCAGGATGGCAGCGTCACATCGACCAGCCAAGGAGTAGAGGTAAGATCGGGCCTAAAAAATCCAGCCCGACCCGACCCGGCCCGCGGGTATTAAAGCCCGACCCAGCCCGAGCCCGACCAATTAACTTGATTTGCAGGCCCGAGCCCGAAGCAAACCCGAAATTTCATATTTTATTTGTGAGGACTCGGGAGGAGGAGGGGTGATTTATGATAACAAATTAAAGCCTGTCTTTTGTAACGAAATCTAAGTTAAACAAGACTGTATAAACATTTACATCTTCAATCAATTTACCTCATCAATTTCGCCAGTACAGCTGTTTAAATGCCTGCTCAGCGTCGAGGTGCCAGTCTTTTTGCTCTCGTATGAAAGCAAAGCGCCACATTGACTACATTCAGCGAAGCCGCAAGTTTCTGTAGCATTTTCAACGATCAATTTGAAGCTTTTCCACACCTCACTCTTACCGGTGCGTGTTTGTCTTTTCAGTTCTCCTGTCTTTAGTTTATCCTTAACTTCTTGCTCCTCCATATTGGGGATACCAGGTCAAAATAGATGCGGACTTGCGGAGGGGAAGATTATTAAGAGGGCGGCGTTCACGTGCGCAGAGCATGCTCTGGCTCTGCGGCTCTGGCTCTGCGGCTCCTGTTTAGTAGTTAAATAGCAATTACATTACAGCGCCTTCTCTGTTCTATCCAAATTATTTAATTTAAAACAAGTATTCCTTAGTTTAGTATCCACACATCGTTTTAGTATACATTTTTATAAACATATATTTATTTTTAAAAAGTCAGCGAGAGAGAAGCCCGGCCCGACCCGACCTGAAGCAATGATTGACCTGAAATTCGGGTCGGGTCGGGCTCGGGCTTGGGCTTAAGATCCTACCTCTACCAAGGAGTCTCATAAATGTATTTTCAGCAGTTGTAATTATCGATTAACAGTTGAGCAGGTTTACAATTATGACGCTTATGTTCTACGTTACTTTTAGTGAACTGTTGTTGCGGTTTTAATTGTAGTGATGTCTGTTTAGCCGACGTTATCGTTTTCATTGAACTTTCATGTATAAACAAGCTAGTTTTTTTGTCGAGCTGAGGTACCTGATAATCCTTGACATTTGTTTACGTTTGTTTGCATCAATTGTTGTCGCCTCTGTAGACGTAGCAGCTCAGGTAGAAGCAAGGGATGATGACACAAACGGTAATCGAGTGGTGTCTCATTTCTTAGGGGAACATTCGTACCCCGAGCCCTCTCAGCTCGGTATCGAGGGGCAAGACAATGACATCGATAAAGGGGAAGGGGTAAGACAGAGTAATGGGGCACAGCCTAAAACAAGTATTGAAAGTAGATATTAATTTGTACGACTGAGGGATTACATAGATATAACTCCCAATGGTAATATATTCTGTTGTCTAAATAAAGTGTTTTTTATTATCATCGTGACACTGGAATCAGTATCAAGTCTATTCCTTAGTATAGAAATCAAGTTTGTATTGATTCGTGACATGCACTGTTCCAGCTTTTTTCATTTTTTTTCCAATACCGATGTCGCAACTTTGGCTTTAAAGGTCCATTGAGCAACTTTCCGGGTGGAGGTTCCGTGAAACGCTTTTTTCCATGGAGATGTATTGTTTTGTCTGGAATGTTTCACAGTATGGTGTTAAACTTTTCTATCGTCATAGAGAGCAAACCAGACAAAGTTACCAGTCATATCTGTGGAGAGGCGACCCCGCTCAGTCAGGATGCCTGTTTTTGAGCTGTAAAACCACCTGTAATTGAATAAAGGTAAGATAGATCTGTTTAATGACATACTGTGGAACATTCCAGGCAAAGCAATTACATCTCCATGGAAACAAACAAGTTACATAGACCTGGATATGTCATTGCTCTGCCTGGAATGTTCCACAGTGTGACATTAAACAGATCTACCTTACATTTATTCAATTACAGGTGGTTTTAAAGCTCAAAAATACCTAGGAAAAAACAGGATTCTGACTGTGAGCGGGGTCGCCTCTTCGCAGATCTGACCTGTAACTTGGTCTGGACAAAGCAATAACAACTCTATGGAGAAAAGCATTTCACTGACCCTCCACCAGAAAGGTTACACAATGCACTTTAGTGGTAAGAAAAGGCAAGATTCTCGATTATCAATAAAAGTTTTGATGTTTTTTGAAAAATTAAAGAGGTTAGTGATTGTTGGTAGACAAAAACAGTACTGCGACTGCATGATGTAACAGCAAAGCAACCGTTCTCTTTCAGGTATAACAGAATAGTTGAAGCTGTAAGTCTAGAGTGGAAAAAACTTTAGTAAAACATGTAGGTTGATGCTTAAAAAAGTATCATTCATCACTGCACCTGGTTCTGAAAAGTGGGTTTGGGTTAATGTGCTCAGTATTTCTTCTGCAGTTCTATAGTTTAAGACTTTTTGGAGCTTTCTACCAAGTTATAATGTTGTTCCCTCTTCACAAATATGACAGAAGAGGTTTAATATGTTTGTCAAGACAAATGGAACCCCTGAAGAGACAAAAGTGGTGTTAATCAAAAGCACGGAGGATTTGAAGAAGAAGAAGTGAACTTTATTGATCTCACACTGGAGAAATTCTTCTCTGCATTTTAACCCATCCTATATATATACACACACATATATTAGGAGCAGTGGGCAGCACACATTAGGGCGCCCGGGGACCATCTCCATGATCTTCTTGCTTCAGTTTGGTCAGGACCTAAGCTGGAGGTACCTATGGTGCATGTTTTGGGTTGGTGGGGGAAACCCACCCAGACACGGGGAGAACATGCAAACTCCACACAGAAAGGCTCGGGCGACCCGGGGATCGAACCCAGACCATGCATGCAAACGCCACACAGAACACACACGGAAAGGTCTGGGCGACCCGGGGATCGAACCCGGAACCTTCTTGCTGTGAAGCAAGAGCGCTAACCACTCAGCTACCGTGCCGCCATTTGGAAAAATACCATTAATTTATTTATAGTATATATATACCTACTTAAAATACAGTATAAACATGACAGTCAATGACAATACACGTATATCAATTGATACAGTAGATTACACACAATGCATGTTGCAAAATGTAGGAGAGAATATTGATCCAGAAAACAATTTACTACTTCATTTTGATAACAGTTTTAAAAGGATACTGGAATAACTAACTTACCGGAACTACGTTCACGAGGTACGTTACCGGAGGAGAACCGGGACCAGAGCACGCTGTCATGGGTAAGTCAGTGGCCGTTTCCCAATTCACCGACGGCACGCTTGTGAGCGTCCTTGGAACGGGATATGCGTCATATCCGGCGCGACAAGGGCCGTTCCATTCGTTTTTTTCCCCCTGCACCGTCAAGACGAGCTCTGAACGGCGCCGTCGTTTCCATGGAAATCGGGGCGTGGACCAAGCGTGCAAACATGCACGCTCCGCACACTTAAAAGCCCCAGCATGCACAGCGCGGGACTACAAAGACCGACTCGCCAGCGACATCCACAAGTGAGAGTTGCGACGTCACTATAAAATATACGTACTGGTTCACCTCACCTACAACTATGCTACATGAAACTCTTCATAAACTACACTAAACATGTGTGACAGTAGCCGTAACGGCATAGATCACGGCACCTGTATTACCGTTCACATGCTTTTCCCCTTACACTTCTATATTTCCTTTGCTGTTGTAATGCTGGATATTCTACAGTGTCGCCATGTCCAGCGTTTACTCTAAGCTGCGCACTGTTCGCACATTCTCAGCGCACAAGAAAACTTGTGCAGTGCACTGTAAATCAGGGATGAAAGAGCTTTTTATTCAGCCGCGGGGTCATTTTTTTATATCTGCAAAGTGCGAGCCGCGCGGGGGGGGGTTCATTTCGGATGTGGAGTTAGTGTGTTTGCTCAGACACATTCAAAATTAGGGGGAACATTGGCCATGTCCCAATTCCAAGTATTACTAGTCGCAATAGTATAATATTTTTGTCTTTAGGGAACAAGGAGCAGACCACCCGGCTCATTGAGCTGAGGCGGGACCTGTTCAATTTCGCAGGCGGCCATGTGAGAAACGTAGTGCACTAAGGACAGAGCGAGTATGCGCCGTCTCGACGACAGACCGACGGCACACTCACAAGCGTGCCGTCACTGAATTGGGAAACGGCCAGTGTTACCGCACAAAACTTTTAGAAGGAAACCCATACAGATTAACACTATCCCTTTAACTACTATACAGACGATGAACTGAATTCCAAAATTATACAGTATATGAACAAGGGTTTTCAATTATAAACTTTAGTAGTAGGAGTTTGTACGCTAACTTCAGTCATGTAAATTCAACATTATTGCCATTTCTGAGACATGGATTAAATCAGATAGATTTTGAAATTAATGGTTATGAATTAAATTACAAGAGCAGAAAAGACAAAAGCAGAAGTGATGTGGCCATATTTGTTGATTTAAAAAAATCTTATAAAGTAATGGATAGTATGACTGTTGCTATTGATGGTTTATGTGAATGTATAACTATTTAAATTATCACGGAAAAAATGAAAAATATCATAGTATCAAGTACTGAAATGTTCACAGAATGGGTTGAATTAACATTTTCATCATCCGTGAATAAATCAGTATTTATCTGTGTGGATTTTAATATGAATTTCTTGAATATAAAACACAATCAAATGACAGGAGAATGTATTCATTCAATGTACAGCCTGGGTCTTTTCCCGAAAATTACAAAACCGAGGCGAATTACAACTCAGAGGGATAACAGTGTTGACATAAGTGATCACTTGCCAATTTTTTTACCATTGTAAATTTAGAAATTTGAATATGAGACACAAATACACAAGTAAACCCAAAACATGCTCCAGATAAAATCCTCCAGCTGAGGTCCTGACCAAGCCGAGCAATAAGATCATGGAGATGGGTCCCCGGGCGCCTGAAAGATGAGCTGCCCACTGCTCCTCAAGGATGGGTCAAATGCAGAGAAATAATTTCCCTACGGGGATGAATAAAGCGTGTCGTCTTCGTCTTCTTCTTCTAAAAGAATAAGAATGCAAGAATCCATAGATTTGCTTAAAAATGATCTTTCAAGACAAAACTGGAAAACATTTTGTGAACAAGATGATGTTGATAAAGCATGTGATTTCTCTGTAGAGATATTCATGAACTTGTGTCCAGTGAGACAATATAAAATGAAGGATAATAAGTATGATTATCCTTGGAAAACTAATGATTTAAAGAAGGCATACCAAAAGAAAAATCAGCTGTATAAAAATATATTTAAAAAGATAAATAGAAGTTAACAAACATTATAAGAACATGTAGAAAGAAATACTACAATGATTCTCTTAAGGGCAACAAAAACAATAGGAAGGGAACCTGGAATGTGCTTAACAAGATCATTAGAGGTACAAGCAAATCCAAGCGTGAAGAATATCCCGAATATTTTTCTGTCAATGACAAGGTCATAAAAGACCTGCCAGATATTGTTAATGATTTTATCACTTAATTAAATAGAATATTAAAGCAGGGCAGAAGTTAGCAAAACCATTAACTGTGTGACAAACAGCACAAATCAGTTGTAGTCTGTCGTAGTTCCAGCTAAGTCTTTCTTGTTTCTATGGGCATGATTAGTTTAGATTAGATTAGATAGATTCTTTATTATCCCAGAGAAAATTTGTTTTTCAGGCAGCAGACAATACATGACAAAATACATAATACATAACATCAATTTATCAAATTATGGTGAAGCGTCATAAAGCCGTATGGAGCGTGGTCCAAACGACTTCCAGAGTGTGGGAGCAGGACAGGGACAACAGCCTTCCCCCAAAGGTGTGCTCCTGTCCGGGGATGGTGCTGTGCAGGGGGTGCTGGGGGTTCTCCAGGATGGACAGGAGCTTGTTTAGGGTCTTCTCAGCCACAAATGTGAGTGAGTCTGCACCTACTACAGATCCTCCTGCCTTCCTCACCAGCTTATCCAGCATCCTTCTTATGAAATGTCATTACTCTGCCTGGAATGTTCCACAGTATGAACAGCATTAAACAGCTCTACCTTGCATTCATAAAATTACAGGTGGTTTTATAGCTCAAAAATACCATCATCAGCATCAGCAGCAAAGTATCAATAAAAACACTTGCATCTTTTAACACCATAACATAGAACATTGGGGCAAAGAAATAGACCAGAATACAAAAAAATCCACAAATACATAGAAACGAGTTAAAAAAATGTCAAACCAAATAATTCTAGTGAAAACTACTAAAACCAGTTTGCAGTTTTGAACCCTAACGCTCTTAACTAACGAGTGTGCATGTGTGCCATATCGGAGTTTTCAATCCTGCTAAAAGGCTGCTATCAATAGACCCAGTGACAAGGTGATGAATCTGAAGTGATAAGAAGCCAAATACGATGAACAGGAACTAAGACTTCATTAATAAAGAACAAGTCTCTGCATGCTCTCTTTGTAAATTTATATTTTGTATTTTATACTTTATTTCTACTTTTCTATTTAATTCTGCTTTGTACATATACATTATTATCATTATTTTTTATATAATTTTTTATATAATTATATTTTATAATTATGTCTCATCTGACACCGGTCTATTGCTCTTTGGTTGCTATTCCATCTAATTTTTTTTTTAATATATATATATTATATTTGATGTGTGAGCTTCTGTACCCAAGTTTGTCTAAGGTCGTTTTCACACCTCCTAGACATTTTTAACACCCGGCTCACCCGCAGAGCGTCCAGCATTGTGGGTGACCCGAGCCACCCCGCACATAGCCTGTTCAGCCTCCTGCCCTCGGGGAGAAGGTACCGGAGTCTCCGGGCCCACTCCACCAGACTGTCAAACAGCTTCATCCACCAGGCTGTCAGGAGGCTGAACTCCCACCCGAACTCCCACCTTACCCATCTCCCACCCCCCACCCCCCATATTGGCATAACCTGTATTCCATAAAAGACATGTCACTCTAGACACTTTAAAAAACTGCTGCTAAGGACGACAGTTGCACTGCTGCACATTTACATTTACTACTGGATTTTACTCCTGTTGCACTGTTGTTTACTACTGTTATTGCACACTTACATTTACTACTGGAATTTTTAGTACTGTTGTTTACTCCTGTTGCACTAGAATTACTACTGTTGCACATTTATTTTTATTTATCTTAACTCCAATGCACATTCTACTGCACATGACCCATTCACTGCTGTATCTTCCATTGCACATTTTGATGCACACTGCACACTTTGGAAATCTGTATATAGTATAGGTTATTTGTTATTTATTATGTTGCACTGTTTTAAGATTTTAGACCGTAGACTTTAGTTTTAACTTAGATCTCTGTCTTAGATAGTTTTTGTTGTGTTTTGTCTTCATATTGTATTTTGTACACTGTCTTTTTGCACTACCTGGCCAGAGAGAAACGAAATTTCGATTCACTGTATGTTGAACACATATGGCAGAATTGACAATAAAGCTGACTTTGAACTTTGAACTTTGAACACCTGCCTTGTTTGGTTCGTTTAAAACGAATCAGAGTTCGTTTGCTTCTTTGATTCGGACCTTTTGGGCTGGTGTGAATAAAAACCAAAAATCTCGATCCGGAGCAAACAAGCGAACCGAGACCACCTAAAAAGCTCGGTCTCGGCACGGTTCCATTCGAATCCTGGTGCAGTTCGTTTGAGGTGAGAATGCAGACCGGACTCGATCCGACACAAGTTGGCTTTTTGTACTTAACAAGCTCCCGTCATATGTCGAGCATTATGGGAAACCGAGTCTGACGAAACAAAACAAAACAAAACTTACGAGGCTTACTTACGTTTTGTGTGAAGAGCAAGAGTCAGAACTTGTTGCGCACACGAGTGCTGTCCTCCGTAGCCGTCTTGCCCTGTGACTTCGTCATTTGGAAACTGATTGTAAAATAGGCTAAACCTCACGATGCTGCTCAAACATTTGTGCGAACTGTAAAAACTGAGCAAACCATATCGCTATGACGACATTGAAAACAGCACGTAACACCATGACTCTCCTCCTTCCGTGTTTGGACACGGCGTTTTGACACGGCTCATTTCTGTCCAATGGCTGAGCGACCTCAGCACACGTGGTTTTGTTTATAGATGTTGGTTCACTTGGGAAAAAAATGCAGTGTGAAAGCGAACCGCACCAAAATAAACTTTTTTTTGTTGTTGTTTTGGTCCGGACCAAAGCAAGTGAACTATCGGACTTTCCTGGTGTGAAAATGACCTAAGTCTAAATGTTAAAAGAAAAACAGCAGTATAGTAGTAGTTACTGAGGTTCTGTTTAAAAATGCTGGATGGAGTATTAACATTTATGGACAGACCTTTTGATTAAAATACATTTTAGTTGGCTATAGATAGATAATGGACTGTTTAACTGATTTTCAAGGAAGAGACTCGATACTTTAAAGCCAATTCTAGTACCACAACGTTAATAAAAAAAAAAACATCATTTATGGTTGATGGTAAATCACTTTTTACATAGCGCTTTTCCACCTTCAATCAATCAATCAATCAATCAAACATTTATAAGGCGCTTTTCATACAAAATTGTAGCACAAAGCGCCTTACAGTGGTCAAGGATTAGAAGATTGACCTTTATTGATCTCGCACAGGAGAAGTCGTTTCTAAATTTGACCCGGGGACCATCCCCATGATTTTGTTTTGTTATTTATGCTTAAATAAATTATGCTTCAAGGCACTCAAAGCTCTTTATGTCAAGGAACCACTCACGCATTCAGACACACATTCATACACCAGTGTACGCAGACACTAGGGGAGAGGTGGGACACAATGACAGCTTTCATCTGTGGGAGCTGGATTCGCGCCGCCGACCTGTGGGTCAGTGGTCAAACACTGCCATCTGACCACTCAACCAATTATATTTATGTCGATAGCAGGATTTAAACTGAGAATCTTCAGATCAGTGTCCAAACACGACCAACGGAGCTACTGTCGCCCAATAGACAACAGAATGTGATTTTTAGCATTAAATCATAGTTTTGTTTTATATTACAATGTGGCCTTACATCTGTGTGGTGGTCCATGGCTGTATAGTCTGTGTGGTCTTATGCCGCATTCTATTGTGCTTGGGACTCGGGGAAATCTGAGCTTGAGAAAATGTAATGTATTTATTTATTTATATCACTTATTTGTCCCCGAAGGGAAATTTGTCCTCTGCGTTTGACCCATTCTTTATTCAGAAGCAGTGGGAAGCACATGACTGCGCCCGGGGGCCATCTCCATGATCTTACTGCTTAGGCTTGGTCAGGACCACAGCTGGAGGATTTTACCTATGGCGCATGTTTTGGGTTGATGGGGGAAATCAGAGTAATCCTAACCCGGCCAATCAAATTGGAGTTCTAAAACACAAACTCGGGCTAGTTTGGTGCAGTCAATTGAATTTACGTCACAGCAAAAACGGCAGCGCTCGCGGAGAATTGTCTTTTCGTCATGTTGATTTGTTAAGTTGTGTATATGTATAGAAAGTCCAGCCATCCATTTTCTTCCGGGTCGCGGGGGCAACAGTCTAAGCAGGCACTCCCAGACTTCCTTCACCCCAGATACTTCCTCCAGCTCCTCCAGGGGGACCCCAAGGCATTCCCAGGCCAGCCGGGAGACATAGTCCCTCCAACGTGTCCTTGTTTCTCCCTGGGGCCTCATTTCGGCCGCTTGTATCCACGATCTTGTCCTTTTGGTCATTACCCAAAACTTATGACCATAGGTGAGGGTATGAACGTAGATTGACTGGTAAATCGAGAGCTTTGCCTTTTGGCTCAGCTACCTCTTCATCATGTGTAGAGAAAGTGTTCTAAAAACTTTGTAGTGACATTTAGACTTTCCTTCACATCATTTGAGAGTAGACAGAAGTTTTTTTTTTCTAGTCTGACTGCCATAATTGAGTCACCAACAGCTAACTTTTTTTTTTCCCCTCCCTGTTGGCGGCATGGTGGCTGAGTGGCTAGCACTCATGCTTCACAGCAAGAAGGTTCGGGTTGCCCGGGCCTTTCTGTGTGGAGTTTGCATGTTCTCCCCGTGTCTGGGTGGGTTTCCTCCGGGCACTCCGGTTTCCCCCACCAACCCAAAACATGCTCCATTGGTAAAATCCTCCAGCTTGGGTCCTGACCAAACCTAAACAACAAAATCATGGGGATGGTCCCCGGGTCAAATACAGCTAACAGACTATTTATGAGCAGGAACTCGCGATACCTGACATAAACTACAGAGAGGGTTGAGTTCTTTGAGATTCGGATGTAGCCCTAGTGAGTAATACATAGCTTGTCCCAAATGTTATTCTGCAAACTGAATATGTTATTCTTAAGCAAACAAAATAAACATTAAACTGTCCATATTTTCCACAACTGTTGCAATGGACGCGATAGATGTCGGGAGAACTGACTCAGATTTATCAACTACCGACATTCAATAGAATGCGGCATTATTCTTGTTCTGATACAGCTCAAGATCATTCTAAAGCTATACAGGAAAGGTTCATTTCTGTCCTGTGAATGTGACTTTTTTAGTATTGACACCGGTTCATATAAGAATCTAGTTTTGATACAAGCTTCAGCATTGATTAGACTCCGATTTTCGATACTTTTGACCACACTACCAGGGGAACATGAGCCAAAAAGTCTCTTACGTAACAGTGACTAAGACATATGACCTGCCTCTTCCTGCAGCTGTAGCTCTGAGTCCATCACTTACACTTATAGAGGAGGATCCTGCTGAGCAAAGAGCCCTGCGTCTTTGAAAGAATGTTTAATGTCATTTTTCATTGTATACGGACTAAATATAACTTACAATAACTTACATTTACAATATATTAAGGGGCAGGGTTGCTGGTTTGATTCCCGTTCAAGCTCATACTGCAAAACACAAAGCCTTCATTATCCATCCTACAACACAATAGTAGATGATTGAGACAGGAAGGGCATCTGAGGTATAAGGCTTGTTCCTAAAAAATAAAACTAATAAAACTAGGTAATGAATATGGTTCTTCACAGTTGTAAATTTAAAGGAGCACTATAGACTTTTCAGTTTGTCTCCATGGAGATGTTGTTGTTGTGCTTTTAATGTACAACTCTATCTTAATGGAGACAAGAAAATGACAGCACCAGGCCAAGCTACAGGTCAAATCTGTTTTTTAAATAAAAGCAGCAGTAACTGAATAAATGTTATGGAAAGATTGTGGTAAAAGGAGAAATTCAATTTGTCAACTGGACAAAGTTTATTTGGTCGAAGCTTCGTCAGTCATGGTTAGAGTGCACTCTAACCAGAACTGACAAAGCAGTTTGTCCAGTTGACAAATTGAATTTCTCCTTTTATGCTCTGTTCCACCTTGTGGTGTCATTTTACCGTGGATTCTACCTGGACGATTGAGGGATTCTTCGCACATCTATGGAAAGATTACTTTAAATGCCATTTAATGTCCTATATTATGCAAAACTGATTCATGTGAGCTTTTAGCCATATTATAATACATCTTCAAAGCTTAAAATGCTCTGTTCCACCTTGTGATGTCATTAAAACTATGTTCAGACTGCAGCCTGAAGCGACCCAAATCTGATTTTTTTTTTGGGCTTTATGTGACCTGTATCTGATCTTTTAGAACGACACAGATCCGATTTTTTCAAATGCGACCCAGGCCACTTGGATATGTGGTCCTAAAACCAATACATATTATCCGGTCTTTTGACGTGTGACTTCAGTCTGAACGGCCAGGTCGCGTTCATCTGACCATCAACAAGCGAGAGTGGTACAAGTAGGCGCTCACAAATGTACACAAACGTTCTTCTCGTCATACAAAAATTGTGTATGAACTCCGTGTCAGTGAAGGAGCAAAGCACAAAGCAATCCCACAACTCTCAGCACCAGGACGTTCCTTTCTACGGACGTTGCTGCCAGTGCCCCACAAACCGTCAAGGCCAAAAACCTTGTCCTTCCCCTTCTCAATCTCCTTAAAACAAATAAACTGTACATGTTCTGGCTCTGGCACGACAGCAACTTTAAAGATCCCATGACATGGTACTTCTTGATGCTTTTATATGGCTCCTTAATGGTTCCCTAATACTGTAAATGAATCCTTCTTCAAAATCAACACTCAGTGCATGAGAAAGAGAGATAAGATGAGAAAGAGTCATAAATGTCACTCTGGAACACTCCATTATAGGCGTTGTTGCTTGAATGCAAATGAGGAGGACAGAGGTGGCCTATAGTAGGGGGCGGAGGTGTGGCCAAGCTCTCCGCTCCGCTCTGTGACCCACTTCCATGTTTTTGCACGCGGGGAGAGATGAGAAGCCTTCCATTGAAAAATAAACACAATTCCACAGAAAATAAAATTAAACCACTGCTGTTTCAGATATCCACAGGCTCAGATAAAGGACTTCTGAGCCTAGAAACACTCGCAAGTTCCTCCAGGCAAATAAAAAAACGTATTTCGCATTGCGTAGCTCCTCCGCAGTCCAAACTCTCTGGGCGTGATTTACAGAGACGCTGAGTACAGACACACGGGGGTGGAACTGCATTTGCACTTCTTTTTTCGAGCTGACGTCAATAAGTTTCCTTGTTCAAAATCGCCCGTTTGAGCTCTGATTTTTTCTAACGCAGAAAAGGACCGCAAATGCTCAGTTTAGACAATTCGCAACTTTTAACCATGGGGGGGGGGGGGCTAAACAGGGTAGGGGAGCTCACATTAACGTTCAAAAACGTCAGAAAGTGAAAATTTCATGCCATGGGACCTTTCAAATCTCCAGGCGCTCAATGCTAGTGTCCATGTTTAGGCAACTTCCGTAAACACTGAGCACGCTCGCTGCACGTGACCTAGTCGTGTCCTCCAAGGCGCATGCGGGACACTTTTGGGGTGTCTAAAGTTCACACTGGAGATCACATACAATTCGCATTTAAAGATCCCATGACATGGTACTTCTTGATGCTTTTCAATCAATCAATCAATCAATCAAACAAACAATATTTATAAAGCGCTTTTCATACAAAATTGTAGCACAAAGCGCCCTACAGTGGTTAAGGATTAGAAGATTGACCATTATTGATCTCGCACAGGAGAACTTGTTTCTATATTTGACCCGGGGACCATCCCCATAATTTTGTTTCGTTATTTAGGCTTGGTCAGGCCCTAAGCTGGAGGATTTTACCTATGGCGCATGTTTGGGTTGGTGGGGGAAACCAGAGTGCCCAGAGGAAACCCACCCAGACACGGGGAGAACATGCAAACTCCACACAGAAAGGCCCGGGCAACCCGAACCTTCTTGCATGAGTGCTAGCCACTCAGCCACCGTGCTGCCAGAGGAAAAAAAATAAAATAAAATATGGCGCCTTAATGGTTCCATAATACTGGAAATGAATCCTTCTTCAAAATCATGCCTCAGTGCATGAGAAAGCCTCATGAACACAGTCAGAGTCATAAATATGTCTCTCAAACGCTTTATTCTGGGCATTGTTGCTTGAATGGAAATGAGGAGGACAGAGACAGGCCAGTGCAGCGGGTGGGGTGCGGCCAAATACGCCGCTGTTTCCTGGATTAGCGGTACGGTGTGACACTCTCACGTGTCTCCAGGCAAATAAAAAACGCATCTCGCATTGCGTAGTTTGTCTGCGGTCTAAATTCTCTGGGCGTGATTTACAGAGACGGTGGGTAGACATCCAGACGGGGGGTGGAAACCTTTCCGCGAGTGTGACGTCAGAAAGTTCCCTTGTTCAGAATCTCCCGTCTGGGCTGTCTTTTTTTCAAACGCGGAAAAGGATCGCAATTGCTCAGTTTATAATAATAATAATAATAATACATTTTATTTCAAGGCGCCTTTCTAGACACTCAAGGACACCGCACAAAGACAAACAATTAAAAACAGTTAAAAACAAATTTCTCACATTTCTCAACTTTTAAACAGGGTAGGGGAGCTCACATTAACGTTCAAAAACCTCAGAAAGTGAAAATTTCATGTCCTGGGACCTTTAACTGGAAATGTGAACGACCTTGCAAATAAATCAGATTTCACAAAAAAATCCGAATTGAGTTTTAAGGCCTGTAGTCTCAACGTTGCCTTAATGTTAGTTTTAAAATTAACGGCAGATACAGTACAGTATGTCGCACATATCTGCTGATGCACTGAGGGCTGAAATGATCAAAATTATTCTAGCGAAGGTGTATGGAGTTTAAAAACACAATGGAGCACATCTGTATTACCACTTCATGACATCACAAGGCGGAACAGAGAGTTAAACATGTGTAAATTAAACAAAACACAACACTGTATGTTTGCGATGAGGAAGCAATATTATAACATAAATCAGAAAAGAGCACAAGAAGCAAGCAGGTGAAGGACCCTTCAGTAGAAAAGTTACATAGTGCATCTTTAAAACCTTGTACTTGTAAATGTGCATTATACTTAAAGTTAACAACATGTAGTCGTTAAATTTAATACTATTATTTCAGCATGACTCAGCCAAAAAAAGTAGCCTGAATTTTAAATGGACTTTAGTGGGCCAGCTACACACTAAATAATAGATAGACCCTTTTCTGGGGCAATCATCTTTTTGGCTGCATGGAGAAGTCAGAACCTTCTCTCAGGTACATCTCATTTAAACTGTATACACATTTTCAGTCTAATGATACTAAAAATTCAAACTCCATTTTGATACTAAGGAAATGGCTCGATACTCAATACAGATTCTAATAAAACACTTTCTTTAGACAATAGAATGTGATTTCCAACTTGAAATTGAAGTACTTTCTTTTAAATTACTATGTGGTTTTATATTTGTGTAATCCCTCAGTGGTCCATGGGTGTTTACTAGTCTATGTGCTCTTATTCTTGTTCTGATACAGCTCAAGATCATTCTAAGGAAAGATTAATTTCTGCCCTGTGAATGTGATTTTTTGTAGTATTTATTATAGTTCAAATTTGTATCTGGTTTTAGTATTGATTAGTACAGTCATACCTCACCTTACAAAATTAATTCGTTCCAGAAGTGATTTCGTAATGTGATTTTTTTTTTCTTAAGTAGAGTCACAATGTAAAAGGCCTGATTCATTCCAAGGCCCCCAATACCCCCCTAAACCCTGTTGGAGAGTGTATTTACAAGTGTATTTACGTTTCAGGGGATTCGGGCGGTTGCGAAGCCGAGCGCGCATTATTTGAATTTTTGAGATTTCGCGTTTCGTAACTTGAATTTTCTTTCGTATTCAGAGATGAAAATTTTACATAAAGGCGTTTCGTAACTTGGAATATTTGTTATTTGGGTCTTTCGTAAGGTGAGGTATGACTGTATCTGATTTTCAATACTTTTGACAACACATCCATGCATCCATTTTCTTCCGCTTATCTGGGGCCGGGTCGCAGGGGCAACAGTCTAAGCAGAGACTTCCAGACTTTCTTCACCCCGGACTCCTCCAGGGGGACCCCAAGGCGTTCCCAGGCCAGCCGAGAGACACAGTCCCTCCAGTGTGTCCTGGGTCTTCCCCGGGGCCTCCTCGGTCCGGTGGGACATGCCTGGAACACCTCCCAAGGGAGATGTCCAGGAAGCATCCGGAACAGATTCCCAAGCCAACTCAGCTGCTCCTCTCGACGTGGAGGAGCAGCGGCTCTACTCTGAGCTCCTCCCATGTGACTGATCTCCTCACCCTATCTCTAAAGGAGCGCCCAGCCACTCTGCGGAGGAAACTCATTTCGGCCGCTTGTATCCGCGATCTTGTCCTTTCAGTCATTACCCAGAGCTCATGACCATAGGTGAGGGGAGGAACGTAGATTGACGGTAAATCGAGAGCTTTTCCTTTCGGCTCAGCTCCCTCTTCGCCACAACGGTTCGGTACAGCGACCACATCACTGCCGACGCTGCACCACTGTTTCCGATCATTTTAAGTTATTTTACTAGTGGTTGGTTGCACGCGTCGCACACATGGGACACATCATCTTTTTCCAACATTTTTGTGCATTGTGTTGTTTTTTTGACAACACAATGCACAAAAATTCAACAAAAGTGATAGCAGTATCATTGCGATATTGGTAGTTAATAGTATAGTAGCAGTAGTATTAGTGAGCCCCCACATTGGAGAGTTTTAAGTCTCGTCTTAAGACCCACTTTTATTCTCTGGCTTTTAATATCGCGTGAGTTGTGTGGTCCTTTGTGTTTTTTTATAATTGCTTTTGTTATTTTTTGTTATTTTATTATTATTACTTTATTTATTGCTATTTTAGTAATGTTTTTATTGTTTTATTGATTTTATGTGCAGCACTTTGGAAGCTGTTTCTGTTTATAAAATGTGCTATAGAAATAAAGTTGGATTGGATTGGATTGGAAGTAAGTAGGAGTAAAAATATGCTGCTAGAAAAAAAACTAGTATAATTTTAAATATAATTTCTTTAAAAAGTTAGTCAAGTAAATGTAACTGAGTTCTACCCACCTCTGAGGCAAGCAGTGGTCCAACCTAATCCAGAAAAGTAGTGCATCTTCAATATTTAGAAATAACTTTTGGTCATCTTCTTGTTATTATTTTAATTTTTTTATTTTTTTATTCAAATATTCCGTTCACATGATTTTGCTTCCTCACGCTGACCCTTCATATAAATCGTGAAGGTCACTCTGATGTATGTGTGGGCATTATTTCCACTCGGGTTACCTGCCCAGGTGCGCCGGGCTGTGTGACTGACCGGGGCCGTCTCTATGGAGATGACCCCCCGCGGGTGCCCTAATCTGACAGGCCGATGGAGCGCTCTTATTGGCCAGTGGGGCGTATGCCGGATCCTGATTGGCTCTGACAGCTCCTGGCATGGGCTCCTCGTACGAGACCCAGCTGTGAGAAGACGAGGCTGTGTCAGTGAGAAGGAGAAGAGGGAGGTGGGGTAAGAAGAATCAGGAATACCAAAGCAGCAAATACATTTTAATTTATCTAAATATAAAGCTATTTCATCAGCTTCCAAATGTGCATTTTAAAGGTCTTATATTACGCAAAATCCTGTCAGCTTTAAGCCATGTTAGAATGTTGTAATCTTATCAAAAACCAAACCTGAGTTGTGTTTTTTTCATTCACATGTTTGAGTGATCCTTTATTATTAGTCTGTCTACATCTCCAATGCTCAAAATGCTCTGTTCCACCTTGTGATGTCATGTGATGAAGCTGTAGTTTTCAAGTTAACAGCTACATTTTACCTTTTGTTCAGCAGAGATTGGCAATTCCAGGACTGAAATCATCCAAGCATCCAAGTGCTTCTAGCGAAAGTGTGGAGGGAGTTTAAAAAACACAGTGGAGCACTTCCTGTATTACCGCATGACATCACAAGGTGGAACGGAGTGGTTTCCGTTTGAGAGAAGAGCTCAGCCAATATCCAGGGTTTGTGTGTTAAAGATCATTCTAAGACTGTTCAGGAAAGGTTCATTTCTGGCCTGTGAATGTGATTTTTAGTATTGATGCCTTGCCGAATCTGTATGTAGTTTTAGTATTGATTAGTATCTGATTTTTGACAGCACCATGCACAAACAATCACGAAAAGTAATGGCAGTATAGTTTGTGTGTTAAACGTGTGAATGAAACAAAACACAACTGAGGTCTGTTTGTGCTGAGGAAACAACATTCTAACAGAGATCAGAAAACAGTGTAGTATGAGCCCTTAAAAAGATTTAACCATTGTCTCCTAACAATTCAAATCTATTAATGGTATTACCAATTAACCAATTTCATGAATTTGCAGAGAGAGAGAATAGTTTGAAGTAGTGGCAAAAGGAGAAGTTCAATTTGTCAACTGGACAAAAGTTTATTTGGTTGAAAGTAGTTTGAAGTAGTGTTGTCCCAGTTCTAAAATTTCAAACTTATTTGACAATAATAAAATAACTTTTTCTTTAGACAACAGAATGCAATTTTCAACATTCGATTATAGTACTTTCTTTTATATTATCTATATATTTATACATCTGTGAAATCCCTCAGTGGTCCAGGTAGGTCCCATTATGGTCCATGGACATATACTTGTCTATGCTATTATTGTCAGACATATAATGAAAAAATGCTTAAGAAAAAAATAAAAAATAAAAATAAAAATAAAAATAAAAATAAAAATAAAAATAAAAATAAAAATAAAAATAAAAATAAAAATAAAATGGACATTTGCTAGTCTATACTATTATTGTCAGACATATAATGAAATAATAATAATAATAAGGCCCTCCTGCACCTGAGTGTCCTGTACCACCATATTATTATTACACCATATTTTTATTATTATTATTATTAGTAGTAGTAGTAGTAGTAGTAGTAGTAGTAGTAGTAGTAGTAGTAGTAGTAGTTTTATTTAAGCATTTTTCATGGTCAGTTGTTCTAACCCTATGGCCATGTATACAATATCTACCGATAGGGCTTTCACCTACCACCACCAGCTCCTCCACTCCTCTTTTTATGTTCCACCTGACCAGCCCCTTCATCTCCCACTGCGTCTCCCTCTCTCTCCTCTTCTCTCCATCTCCCTCTCTCCTTCTATTCCCTTTTCCCTTCCCACCCCCTCTCTCCTCTCCCTCTTTTCCACTCTCCTTCTCTCTCCCATCTATCTCCCTGTGTTCCTCACTCCTTCTCTCCTTCTTTCTCCCCCTTATCTCCTTCTTATCTCTAACTCTCCCTCCCTCACTCACTGCCCCTCTCTCTCTGACCCCCTCTCTTTCCCACTCTACCTCCTCTATCTTCCCCACTTCCTCTCTCCCCATCTCCTCGTTTCTTCTTTCCCCTTTCCCCTCCTCTCTCTCCACCCCCTCCCTTTCTCTCTCTCCCTCTTCTCTCCACCCCCCTCCGTTTCGCCCAAGGGACCCCGCTGCTTTTGTGTCTTCTCATCTAGCAGATGCACTCCATTCTTATATCGTCTCCACATCTCTCCCGTCCATCTCTCCATCTTATCACCCTCCCCAAACCCTCTCTGCAACTCCTGTTATCTGAACCAAAAGATAATAAAAAAATTTAAAAAATTTAAAAAAGCTTGAAAATCGCGTGTGATCATGCCTCGTCATTTGATTCGCCTCTGTTCCAGCGTCGCCAGATAAAAAGCGAGCCTCTTCTAAGGTGTTTCGTGCAGGCATTATGAAACCGTTGCCATGGATACCCAGTCTGCTCGGCGCTCGCATATCGAAGCAGCGGGATCTGAAATGACACATGCAATATTTTCTGTCTTTTCCTATGTTTTTTTTTTTTTTGTCAGCACAATAGGATGAATAAATGTCAAAGATCAGGACCCTAAAAATAGCTGAACCAGCTGATGGTGAAAATGGAAGAGAGGGGGGAGTGGTGGTAGTCTCGTGTGGTTGCAAACAGAGGTGGTGTGGCCTGTTGTGCAGGAGAATATAGGAGCATTTTGTAAAGATGTGGGGGTCTATAAAGTCATTTAGTTTGAGGTGATTTTTAATAGAGGAAAGGACAGTGCACGATACTAGTATACAGGGTTGGGAGGGTTACTTTAGAAATGTATTCTGGTACAGTTACTAGTTAAAATACGTATTCCGTAACATAATCCAAGAACCATAATATTAAAGGGATAGTGTGTTGTTGTTTTTTTTGTTTTTTTTAGGTGAATCTGTATGGCGTCCCCTTCAGCAGTGTCGTGCATTAACACTGGCTTACCCCTGACAGTGTCCTCTGAGCCGAGTTCTGCCCCGGTTCTGGAGCTGACGAAATTAGTTCTGGTAATTTAGCGGGGACAGTTAATAAAGCTTGTTTTTCTTCTCAAAACAATATTTGTCCAAAAAGTGATATATTTGCATCAGAAAACAGTTGTCTGCGAAAAATTCAGCAGTCGTAATTGCTTGGTCCTATTTTCTCTCGAGTTGTATCACTGCGCGCCTATTATTATTATTGGCCTGTTCACTTGTAAGTGGATGTTTACAAGTGAACAGGCTAATAATAATAATAATAGTGATATGACTCGAGAGAAAATAGGACCAAGAAATTCCGACTGCTGAATTTTTCGCGGACAATTGCTTTGTGGTGCAAATATATCACTTTTTGGACAAATATTGTTTTGAGAAGAAAAACAAGCTTTATTAACTGTCCCCGCTAACTTACCGGACCTACTTTTCGTGAGCTACAGAACTGGGCTCAGAGGACACTGTCAGGGGTAAGTCAGTGTTAATGCACGACACTGCTGAAGGGGACGCCATACAGATTCACTTTTTTTTTTTTTAAACGCACTATCCCTTTAAAGTAATGGAACTTGATTACTTTCAATTACGTAACACCAAATATCCTATAACAACAAGAAAACAATAAAATTATTGACTTTTGTGCATTATAAAAGAAACTGAGGAAAGCTAATTTGAACAGTATCTTATAGTCCTACAATGAAAGTGAACAAGTCTTGACCACTTAGTACAGTTTATTAAGAAAAAAAATCCCCCTGTCTTCTTTAAAAATAAAATAATGTCAAAATTTCCAACCACTAAATGCGTTCTTCTCGGTAGTTGCAAGTTTGTTCCATAGTACTGCCAGACAACATGAAATGTCGCAGTGTGCGCGCATGTCTGTACGACAGATCGTACTGATTTTCCTCCATTGCCATCTTTAAATGAAAAAATTAAATAACATAAAATGCTTTCAGATTGTAATCCTGCTAAATAATCTCCATTTTCACAAAATGTACCTGTAATCTGAGTTTTCTTTCCTTGTAACTGTAGCGGAATACAGTTACCTTTTTTTTGGTATCCTTTTACGTAATGCTGTTCCATGTATTCCGTTACTCCCCAAGCCTGCTAGTATAGTATGTTCACCATGGGAGATGTTGTTTCTCTATTTTTCAGCTGTAGTGTCTGAGAAGGCTGATATTTTAAAACTTGACAGACCATTATGGCTGATGGCGGTTCATCCCAACCGCCATCAGACTGTACAACTCCACTGTATAATCCAAACGTGCAATATCATTTTTCAGTACTCTCCTAGTTACTGTTTCTTATTATTATTACTTGTATAACTCCACTGTATTGTCCTAACGTGCAATATCGTTTTTCCAACGTGCAATATCATTTTTCAATACTCTCCTTGTTACTGTTTTATTATTATTACTTATTTTATTATTATTATTACTTATCTTTATGCCATTCTTGCCTGCATGCACTTTTCTTTCTTGTTCAAACTGTCCCTACCTGGGGCTACTGTGACAAGTAAATTTCTACTGCGTGAGATCAATAAAGTAGAGGTAAGATCTTAAGCCCGAGCCCGAGCCCTAAAATGTCAATCATTGCTTCGGGTCGGGTCGGGTCGGGCCGGGCTTCTCTCTCGCTGACTTTTTAAAAATAAATATATGTTTATAAAAATGTATACTAAAACGATGTGTGGATACTAAACTAAGGAATACTTGTTTTAAAATAAATAATTTGGATAAAACAGAGAAGGTGCTGTAATTGCTATTTAACTACTAAACAGGAGCCGCAGAGCCAGAGCATGCTCTGCGCACGTGAACGCCGCCCTCTTAATAATCTTCCCCTCCGCAAGTCCGCATCTATTTTGACCTGGTATCCCCAATATGGAGGAGCAAGAAGTTAAGGATAAACTAAAGACAGGAGAACTGAAAAGACAAACACGCACCGGTAAGAGTGAGGAACTCCTTCCCGTCTCTGTCTATTATCCACCCGTCATTGTTCTTCTTTGTCTCTCTGCTTCTCTCTCTTAAAGTGCCGCGCTAGATTCTTAAGGACGTACTGCTGCTGTGGTTTATGGCCCAATTTTCAACCCGTCAAAATGACGGACGGCCTTAAATTTTTCCCGTCAACTCTTTTAAAAATCCCTCAATGATGGAAAATTGTCGGTTAATGTACCCTCTGCAGAAACAAATATAAAATATGTAAATGTTTATACAGTCTTGTTTAACTTAGATTTCGTTACAAAAGACAGGCTTTAATTTGTTATCATAAATCACCCCTCCTCCTCCCGAGTCCTCACAAATAAAATATGAAATTTCGGGTTTGCTTCGGGCTCAGGCCTGCAAATCAAGTTAATTGGTCGGATTCGGGCCGGGTCGGGCTTTAATACCCGCGGGCCGGGTCGGGTCAGGCTGGATTTTTTAGGCCCGATCTTACCTCTCCAATAAAGTCTTATCTTATCATAATTTTGTATTTAAAAAACATAGCATAAAAAAGCTGTTCACATCTTAAACTTAGACAAACTTTATTGATCCACAAGGGAATTTATTTGATACAGTATAGGTCAAACATCACAATATAATACTTTTATTTGTTTATTTATTATTTTATTTAATAGGGACAGTGCATATTAATGAACATCTATAACACTGCAGTGTAAATACGACAGATTAGAGCAAAAATACTCATTTCCATCTGTAGTCCTTGGGCAAGTGACACCACAGCAAAAACAAAAAAACACACAAAAAAAAACAATGACAAATGACAATAACAGTTATAAATAAAAAGTGTCCACAAGTCTGGTTTTTCTTTAGCCGCTGTTTCAAATATGATTTGAAAGTGTCCAGTGTTGGAGTCTCTCTTATTGATAATGTTGATAATAACAGAGAGTAACAAAAATAGGTGGTATAGCAAAAAAAAAAAATTAGACCGGAGTCAAATGAGACATAATTATAAAAATAAAGACATAATCTGTTCAAGTTGCTATCAGTAAGTGTATTTGATCTTTTTTTTTTCCACCAGGAGATGGCAGATTTGAAAGCTGTTCCACCCTCTCTTCACCTGGCCCATCTTGTCACCTGGCCTTTGTTCACGTCCCATTTCTCTTTCCTTGCTTCCTTGCTTCCTTCTCCTTGATTCCTCTCCTCAATTCTACAGGAAATGAGTGAGGAAGTCCGGTCCACAGAGGAGACACAGGAAGGAGAGAGGATATAAACTCCTCACTGAGACCAGAAAAGTTTAGTTATTTTGTCTGATTTTGTTTGGCTCCTGAAGCCTCCCACATGTTTACTTCTTCATTCTGTGTTTTTTTTTGGGGGGGGGCAACACTTTATATGACACATTTGAATAGCTGAAAAATGGAGGATCGAGGAGAGGAATAAAGAAGAAGGAAGCAAGAAAAGAGAATTAAGATGTGGCCCTGTGCTCTCCTCTCTTCTTCCGTTAGGTCAGATCTGGCACACAGCCAGCAGGAACGTAGACAGCATTTCATGGTGTTATCTAAGAATACAACAGGGGTGGGCTGGCCAATCTAATTACAGATGGTAGTTTTAAAGTCCCAATGTTCAAACAAAGCCAATAAAAAAGATCAAAATAAAGTTATGCACCCTCATTGTGACTTTGACACATATTTATAAAACACTCTGCCCTTCTTACATAGCCTTCCGCTTCAGTTTGTCAAATATTTCTCTGTATTCCACTCTTGTACTCTTGCCCCCCCCCCCCCCCCCATAATAATATTCCAAACAAAAAGACACCTCATGTAAAACCTTTCCACTGTATATGTCGTATGTGACTATTGTTATTGATTGTATCTGCATTTTCCATTCTGTTCATGTCCTTTTTAATCACTGTAAAGCACTTTGGGTTGCATTGCTTGCTTGCTTGCTTGCTTGCTTGCTGTGAGCGGGCTTGCATCTCCACAAACCTGACTCGTATTTGGCCTGGAGCAGGGCTCTTCTGCTCGTTTTCATGGAAATGTTGTTCCTTTGGCTATAATCTTAACACCGTATCACAGTATCCATGGAGAATGGATGTTAAACTTTGTATTCCCATTCAAACATGCAGATAGTTTCTTTAGTAAAAAAAAAAAAAAAAAAGGCACTTAAAAAATACAGCTGGTCTAATCTGATGTAATTAATATGTATATTCAATACATTCATTAAAATATATATATATATATATATATATATATATATATATATATATATATATATATATATATATATATATAGTGGTCCTTGCTGTGCATTCTCAAACAGGATCAAACAGGATCGCCTCTCCACAAATCTGACTTGCCTTTATGGAGATAGTTAAGTATAATGTCATGCTGTAGAAGATTCAAAGCCATAACAGATCATTGTCTAGAAATATTTGACAATGCATTCGTGAATTTAACTTTTATTTAGTCTTGTCACCTCATGTAAACACAGGGAGGGGGTGGACTATTGGCCTTATTCCAACCCGCCCAATTTTGCCGTAAATGCAGCTAAAATGCAACTCCTTTGTTTGTGATGTACTTCCGGTTAAACGAAAATCCCATTTGTTTCAACAGAGAATTTGGGGAAAGTTTCAATGCTAAAATATGAAATAAAGGAGGTTTATTTGGTCACATTTTTACCGCACTTTTCCACCTTCAAGGCATTCATACGCCAGTGTACGCAGACACTGGGGGCCGACACTGTGGGAGCTAGCTTTGTAGTCCATATAGAACTTACAGTATTTACTGTCCAGACCAGCAACCCCAATGACGATGGAATAAGGCGAATAGTTTTCTTCTTTCAGCCTGGTACATTGTCTTGTGTCCCATTTGGTCTTAGTTGTTTCCTCCCCGAAGAGTTGACCTATATTATCGAGGACGAACGATCAAAGACTGCATTTCTACTATTTTTTCACTCCGATCCCACGAAGCATACAACAACAAGCCCTGCAAATTATGAGTGATTACGCAACTTGTCACGCTGTGTGGCAGGAGAAAGACAAGAAATAAACAGCTCAACAGTCTAAAACGTCAGCCCCTTTTTGTTGTTTCCTTCTTCAGAAATCCTGATCTTGCAGTTTGGAGTTGTGATTTGTTGAAAAATGCACACTCCACGCTAGCTTTCATCTTATTAGAGAAGAGGATGCGGAGAAATTAGGAGAATGGAGGAGAACTACTTTCTATTTTCTTCTACAAGCTTTAAAGCCCTCAAAGTTGTCTTAGGTTTTCTCTACTGAGGAAACATTAAGGAAACATTTTGAGCTAGTCTTCAAGGACTTGTCTCTAATTGGTTACAGCACAAAAGGCCCATATCCTCCTGAGACCTGGCCATTTCATTTGTGTCCTTTATAGTGGACATTAGACTCTAGTTTGTGGCTGCACTATGATAAAATAATAATAATAATAATAATAATAATAATAATAATAATAATAATAATAATAATAACAACAAATAAAAATACATAAATAAGTGAATAAATAAATTAAAAAATATATAAATAAAATAAAAAATAAATAAAAATACATAAATAAATACATAAATAAGTAAATAAATAAATAAAAATATAAATAAAAATATAATAAATAAACATGCATAAATAAGTAAATAAATAAATAAATAATAAAAATATAAATAAAATAAAAAATAATAATAAAAATAAATAAATAAATGAATAAATAAATAAGAAATTAAAAGGGAATCTAAAAACTTTTTGAGGTGACTGTAGAAGCTTGTCAGAGATGTTGGTCATCAAAACAAAACAAAAAAATGTTTTTTCACATGGATTTAACACTAGGCCTACTACAGTCCATTTCAGAGGACACATTACAACATTATGAATAAAAATAAATTTAACAAAATGTAAATGCTGAGGTGTTCATTTACCTCCAAATAGAAAATTTAAATAATAATAATAATAATTTAGATACACTTTTTTCTTCGGGTCCCTGGAGGATATTATGGTATTTTCTGATGTTATAATGTTGTTTCCATCACAAACATACCTGGAGTTGTATTTTGTTTCATTCACACATGTTTAATGCACAAACACTGCATACTTGGGCGGAGTTTGTTTTGTATAATATAAGACCATTAAGTTGGACTAGCTTCTGAGCAATGATCTGCAAGGGCTGTTTTTTGGTGGAGGGTTAGCCACCTGCTTGTCTTCATGGAGATGCTATTGCTTTGCCAGGAATGTTCTCCAGTATGGCATTAATATACAGCTCTGGAAAAAAAAAAAAAAAAAAAAGAGACCACTGCAAAATTATCCGTTTTTCTGATTTTACTACTTATATATGTGTTTGGGCAAAAGGAACATTTTAGTTTGAGTCTATAAACTACTGACAACATTTCCCCCAAATTCCAAATAAAAATATTATCATATATATGGTAAAAGAACTGCCAAAGCAACTCGGATGAGCTGCGAAACGTTTTCGACCAAATAAACTTTGTCCAGTTGACAAATTGAATTTCTCCTTTTACCATGGATTCTACCTGGACGACTGAGGGATTGTTCAAACAAACATTATTGTATATAGGGCGGCAGTAACTCAGCATTTGTCCACTGATCCAAAGGTTGGCGGTTCAAATCCCGCTCTTGATATAAGAAACATCAGTGGTTGAGCGGTCAGATCTACTGACCCACAGGTTGGTAGTACGATTCCAGCTCCCACAGATGAACACTGCTGTTGTGTCCTTGGGCAAGGTGGAAAGGTGCTGTATAAAGATGTGACCATCGTTTAGAGCATTTTTTTTTTTGCAGAAAATGACAAATGGTCAAAATAACAAAAAAGATACATGTTTTCAGACCTCAAACAATGCAAAGAAACAAGATCAAATTCATTTTAAAACAACATAATACTAATGTTTACACTAAAGAAGAGTTCAGAAATCAATATTTGGTGCAATAACCCTTATTTTTAATCACAGCTTTCATGTGTCTTCTTTCACATTGTTCTTGGGTGACTTTATTCCACTCCTGGTGCAAGAACTGAAGTAGCTCAGCTTTGTGTTTGTGTTGGAATTCAACAGATGCTGGAATGGAATGGCTGTAATACATGTAGAGATGCTGATTTCACAAAAAAATGCAGTGGTCTCTTATTTTTTTCCAGAACTGTATCTATCTTCAACAATTTGCCCGACCAGCCCAGTCTCTTCTACATTCTGCTTGGGACACGGGATACGTTCGGGATTATGTCCTTTTCTCCGGAGCTCCGGATTATTAAAGACAACACGGCAAACTGTTAGAATGGATCTGACCGCATTCTTATGGGTGAGTCATATTATCAGATTATTTCTGCATCTATTTCGGCACTAAACCAGGACTAAACCAAGACTAAACCAGGTTTAAACCAGGACTAAACCAAGACTAAACCAGGTCTAAACCAGGACAAAACCAGGTCCAGACCAGGACTAAGCCAAGACTAAACCGGGTCTAAACCGGGTCTAAACCAGGACTAAACCAGGACTAAACCGGGACTAAACCAAACTAAACCAGGACTAAACCGGGACTAAACCAAAACTAAACCAGGTCCAAACCAAGACTAAGCCAGGACTAAACCAAGACTAAACCAGGACTAAGGTGTGTGTGTGTGTGTGTGTGTGTGTGTGTGTGTGTGTGTGTGTGTGTGTGTGTGTGTGTGTGTGTGTGTGTGTGTGTGTGTGTGTGTGTGTGTGTGTGTGTGTGTGTGTGTGTGTGTGTGTGTGTGTGTGTGTGTGTGTGTGTGTGTGTGATAACATATATCCTGTGTATTATTGAATTATTGAATGATTATATGGACTTTTTGTTATAAAAGCATTTCCATTTTAACAAAGTACCTTCTAATTCTGCCCTGCCCTGAAACACCACAGTGATGTCAGTTGGTGAAAAATTTCACCATCCCCCCTGGTTTCATTTTACAACTCGACTACTGGGTACAGCTCCAGAGCTATTCGTCTTTGTCAAGTTTTGTCAAGTTTTGTCAACGTCTGTGGTTCTGGCTGGTCAGGTATGGTAGCAACCAGACCAAATTACAAGACAGTTCTGATCTCTAACTAGTTAGAATGACAAATAAAAAATAAAAAAACTGTAACTGAATAAATAAGGTAAGCACGTTAATGCTGTACTGTAGAAAATAACTCCAACTCAGGCCCCAACTCAAAAACGTTCATGAACAAACTATTATTTTTCCTTTTCCAATCTTTTCTTTCATTCATTTCTTCCATAACTATATCTGTGTTATATTAGCATCCAACATGAGCCCTATATTTTTGCCCTGTATTCCCCTTAGCGTTCCCCCAAGAAGATACAGTATGTGAGGCTAAAGCTAACCCCAGGCCCATTCATCAGACCAGAGAAGTGAAACCAGGTCGATGTTTGAGAGCCCACCTGCTGCTCTGTAATCCCACTTGGTTCCAAATTTACCCCTTTGCCTTTTCACCAGCATCTATTTTGGCAGCACCAGGCTTCCGTCTTCGCTCCGGTCGATGTCATAGACATATTGGCTGCCGAACATAGCACAGCGACGATCTTCCATCGCACATATGTCTCCATGGCCTGTATCAGTCGCTATAGTCTCGCATCCAATTAGCAACAAGTTTCAAATGGGGTTTGGTTGTAATAGTCATTTATCACCACAGTCACAATATGTCCCTGTTGCACACCGGTCCTGGCAGTAGAGGTGCAATGCATGATGGGAAGGTGGGAAAGCGCTGATTTATGGAAGGGGTCCTCTTTTCTGTGGTTAATATTGTCACAGATAATGAGCTAGTGCAATGTAGGGCTGCATGATATGAGGGGAAAAATGCAGTATTTGACAGTTGTATTGAAAGTTGCATATATTAATGCAGTCCTTGTTACCTTGGCTTAAGTCATCTGAGGTATAATACTCCCTACAATGGACGAATAGCCAGAATGAACTGGACTGGACTAGACTGGAATGGACAACAAAATCACAGCATCTTGAGGGCATCACAGTGTCCAGCATCATACCTCTTCTCTTAAACTCTTGGACCACTACCATTTCTTCTACAGCAGTATTCACATAATATACTGGTTAGTTCAATCTAAACCTAAATTTGTTACTAGCAAAGAAAAAAAGAAAAAAAGAAAAAAGAGAAAAGAGAGAGAGAGCTTCCAGCCTTCAAGAAGAGCCAGGTGAACACAACTGGAAAGGCCTCACTCTCACTCCGCTCTATTGTTTCGGTTGGTGATGAAATGGTCCATTTTCTCAAAGTATTTCTTCTGGAAGGTCTTCCACCAAATCTGCTAGATCAGGGGTCGGCAACATGCGGCTCTTTGATCCCTCTGATGCGGCTCAGTACAGTGGTCCCTCGTTTATCAAGGGGGTTACGTTCTAGAAATAACCCACGATAAGCGTGAAGTCGTCAGTTTCATATTTTACAATTCTCCATGTTTTAAGGCTGTAAATGCCTCACCATACACATTCTACACTTTTCTCAGACTGGAGTTAACGTTTTCTCACATTTCTCTCTTGTTTAAACACTCAAACTTTTGTAGATTTTCAACAAAAAAGCACAGTATTATTGAACGAAATCAAAGTGTATTTCTTGTGTATTTCACAGTTCTTATGACCGAGCCTCTTCGTCCTGGCAATTTATTTTAGTTAATTCATTTTCAAAATGTAATTCTATGGCTTTTAACCGCTTTTAACTGCCTTATATTATACTTGTTGTAAGGCGACCTTGAGTGTCCAGAAAGGCGCCTAATAAATAAAATGTATTATTATTATTATTATTAAGGGGGAAAAAGCTGTTATATGCAGTGTTATTTCATTTTAAATTTCAAAAGGGTTTTGTGGCTTCCAATGTTTTCTTTACTTTGTGAAACTGGTCCAAATGGCTCTTTGAGTGGTAAAGGTTGCCGACCCCTGTGCTAGATCATACGTTGTGAAAAGCCTGTAGCATTTCAAATGTTCATTTCATTTTCACTTCACATAACCCAACAGTCCCTTACTTGTGTACTTTGAACTGCAGATGCACACTTCTTAGTTGGTTAAAATATGATTTTAAAAGCTGATCTTAAAAGACAAAGCTGTCGAAAGATCAAAGATCAAAAAGATCAAAGTCAGCTTTATTGTCAATTCTGCCATATGTGTTCAACATACAGTGAATCGAAATTTCGTTTCTTTCTGACCACTGTGTGAGCCAGGTAGCCACCAAAGCAGAGTAAGTAAGGTCAGAGTCCCAGTGACCAGGTTTAAAGGTGCATGATTGTGTCCGTCTGCAATGATTACCGATCGTGGGGGAGATCTGGAGTCGTAGCTAAAACTTGTGGGTCGTAGGTCTCAGAGTGAGCTACGAATGATACCAAACCTGTCTGATATTTTGGGGTGTTGATGTGGTGGTGAGTCCTCCTCTCACTGTCAGAGGTCAGTCTGGTCAAACATGTGACCAACAGTAAACACACTCCTCAAAGTAACAGCACAAGAGCTCCAACATGAACAGGACTCGTTTTCTCTACCCATTTCCCTTCCATTTTTTAACATTTACAAACGCCAAAGCATTGCTAACACATAATGCATAGTGTGGTGATTTAAATTCCTCATGTTGTGTAGGATGACAGTCAACAGTCACTGCGTGCACATGGACGAGTGTAATCCGAACGGATTGGGATTGTATCGAATTCATGTGCACAGGCTAAGGATCGTATAGGGATTGGTTTCCTGAATCCGACTGGAACCCCTCCCTGGCTTAGGCCGATAGTAATCTCCTTGGTGCCGCTTTGTGCACGATATTGGATCGGATTGACATACTGCGCCTGCCCGGGAATTTTCACCAGGGATTTCACCCGGAAGTGGCAGGAGGCGCCGACACCGTCATAAGTAGCGATTGTTCCCGGAAAAGTCAGACGAAATCATGGCTGCAAAGAAAGAATGCACAACACGTACACCAATGCTGCTCTGTCAAACTCCTCGAGCGCCATCTTTGTATACCGCCACATAGTTTGTTGTGTTTTTATTGAGTAGCCATCACCCGGAAGTAGTTGGACGACAGTGCCACATAGCGGAGCGGAGCCGGCCAGGTCGCTGACCATTATCCGATTACACAAGTTTCATGTGCACTTGGATTATAGGACAGACCATCCACCAAGTAACGGGATCAGATTTGGAGAAATCCAATCCGATCCTACCATGTGCACGCACTCAATGACAAAAAAAAACATTCAGAGGACACTCAGCTTTAGTCCTGGTTTATTACATTGAGCTAATCCATCACCACTGTTGTTTATACAATCAGCTGTACTTCGTGAAGAGTATGTGATTTATGGAAGCGCTCTCTTCGGCTGTTATCATGTTCCAGAACAAGCTCCATTACATAAATACATCCAACACCACTATACTAGATGACTAATTCTTCTCTTCTGGCCCATTGAGTCCACTATGGCGCATTGAGTTCACCTATATGCTAGTTCCTTTTTCTGCTGCACAAATACCAGGTCCCAGAGGAGCAAGGGAATCCTGGACTGTCCCCTGAACTGCAGCAGGTGAGCGATGAACTTTATTTTTAACAAACTAGTCTGGAAATGCCCTATTTTACTATACCTGGATAGAATGAGGATGAGGAGGGAGTGCTAAGGGTGGTTCCATCTCGTCTGGTTCAAACTTTCACTACTACAAACAGGTCAGTGGTACTGATAATCTAGTACACACAAGCGTATTTAATATGGGGCATATACATATTCTATAACATCTTGTAGACCTCGCAAGTCCTGGAGAAGACTGAGGTTATTATACTTTACCACAGTGTTTCCCAACCTTTTTTGTCTTGTGTACCCCCTGAGCCTTTTTGTCATACCTCGAGTACCCCCTCACTCATACGTGTTGATAATTCTCCAAAAGTAGATGGTGACACAACAGATTATTAAATTAAAATCACTTTATTTCATCTCCTTAATTTGAAAATGTAATTCTCAGGAATTTTCTCTTTTCTTTAACTCAAATTTACTAAAATTAGAATTTAAAAATTCCAAAACATCTCCCCCTGTGCCTGACAGCAACACTACCGAGTACCCCCTGCAGTGTGCTCGTGTACCCCTAGGGGTACTTGCACCCCTGGTTGGGAAACACTGCTTTACCATATAGCCTTACATTAAAGGGCCCATGTTTTGCTAAAGCTGAGCTTTAAGCCATGTGAAAATGTTGTTACTAGTGCTGTCAGGAGATTAAGAAATATTTATCTAATTAATTACAGGATTTGTAATTAATTAATCTAATTAATCGCATTTTTAAAGTGTGAAAGAGAGAGATTGAGAGGGAGAGATAGAGAGATAGAGACAGAGATTGTGAGCGAGCAAACCCACTTTGCGATTGAGTTTGTCAGTTTCCAAGTGGTCACTTTGCTCATTCATTTAACAAATTCTGCAAGCGTGGTTTGGTGGTTTGGTGGTTTGGTGAAGTGCGCAATATCACCGATAACGATGGAACTTGTCCGGACATGTTTAGCGTTCAAATGATCCGTCAGGCGCAGCTTCGGTGATCGGGAAATTCTTTTTGACAAAATCACGTTCTTGTTGATCGTCCCGTCTTCGTTCTTTTTATAAATAAACTTGCCGATCAAAGGCCCTGGCAGCGATTTCCTCTCCGCACACCAAATTTAAAATGCGCGCACATTGAATTGCTGCTCATAATTAATTGCATTAATTTTTACAACGCGTTAATTTGCAGTGTAATTAATTAATCTAATTAACGTGTTATACTGACGGCCCTAGTTGCTACCTCATCGAAAACATACCTGGAGTTTGGTTTTACGTCCATATGTTTGGGTAACCCTTTAGATTTAGTGTGTCTTTATCTCCAAAACTCCAAAAATGTTCTGTTCCACCTTGCGATGTCATGAAGTGGTAGTTTTCCATTTAACAGCTACGTTTTAGTTGCCCCTTTTTACACCAGACCATGTCACAAGTGATATATGGTCTGGGAGCCACCTACTGAATATCTCGTAGCGGAGGTGTGGTTTACGATCGCCAACGGCCGTTTATTGGGCGTGACGAATGTCTATCATTTGGTGTATACGTAGCCCATAGCCAATCATGTCAGTTGTCAGTTCAAACTACAAGTTTCCGTTTGTCGCGTAGTACGCGTCACCGTCTTTCCACCCCTCCCCCCTCTCTGATTGGCTCCCAGAATCAGGAGAGCTCGCTTAGCCTAGTTGCCAGGCTGTTTTTCAGATCGGAACGAAGGAAAGCAGCCTGGGATTTCCCAGGTTAACGTTTTAGTTCAGTAGAGATTGGCATTCCGGATCTTAAATTTTCCAGATGATTCCAGGTGATGTGTATGGAGTTTAAAAACACAGTGGAGTGCTTCCTGTATTACCACATGACATCACAAGGTGGAACAGAGTGTGTTGTGTATTAAACAAAACTCGAAGCATGTTTTTGATGAGGAAACAACATTATAACTTAGATTTGAATGGAAAAAAAAGCGTAATGTGGGCCTGTTAATAAAATATTAGGAAGGGCATCTGAAGCAATAACCCATGTCACATCAACAATATACAAAACGTCGTAATTATAATAGTGACACTTCTAATTTAGAGGATTTTGGTACATTTATCACATAGACTTACGGCAATGTAACCGTGTGTTTTAGAATGATGTAATATTTGGACTGTTGCCATAGGAATTATCAGTTTAAAAGCAAAATGTACAATCTTTTAAATAGTCCTCAAAATGTCTCCCATATAACAGGAAGCTGACACCTATGAATAAGAGCCTGGATCAGATAAGAAATCCAAGGTCAAATCTCTCAAAGGTTACTTCTATCTCCTTTTAAACACTTTTTTCTCTTCTCGTACCGTCTCTACGCGTCCATTTCATGACATCGGTTGTGTCTTTTGTGATCTTCACTTTGCCTGAAATAGATGATTGACACATTGAGCTACAGTGACCAATCATTATGAAGAATCTGATTACCAGCACAGAGCCTCTTTCCTGCTCCCTCTTTCTTTTCTCTTTCTCGCTCTCAGTTTCTTTTGTGCTGTCTCCCTCTTTTTCTCTCTCTGTGTCTTCCCCTTTTTCTCCCTTTCTTTCTCTTTCCCCCTCTCTCTCTCTCTCTCCCCCTCTCTCCCTCTCTGTCCCCACCTCTCTCTTTTGGTCTTTTTTTCTCTCTCACCCTCTTTCCCTCTCTTTTCCTCCTTTTATCTCTCTCTCTCCCCCACCTCTCTTTATCTGCCTCTCTCCTCTCTCTCTCTCTCTCTCTCTCTCTCTCACTCTGTCTTTCTCTCCCCCTTTATCCCTCTCTCCCCCAACTCTCTCTTTCTCTCTCTCTCCCCTCCTTCTTTCTTCCTCTTTCTCTCTCTCTTTCTCTCTCTGTGTCTTCTCCTCTTTCTCATTTTCTTTCTCGTTCCCTCTCTCTGTCTCTCTCCCCCTCTCTCCCTCTCTGTCCCCCACCTCTCTCTCTCTCCCTCTTTCCCTCTCTTTTCCTCTTTTTCTCTCTCTCTGTCTCTCCCCCTCTTTCTCCTCCTCTCTCTCTCCCACCTCTCTCTTTGTCGAGATCTCCCCTTGCACTCTTTCCATCTTTTTCTCTCTCTCTTCCCCTCTTTCTCCCTTCTCTCTTTCCCTCTCTCTCCCTCTCTCTCCCCCACCTCTCTTTATCTGCCCCTCTCTCTCTCTCTCTCTCTCTCTCTCTCTCTCTGTCTTTCTCCCCCCTCTATCCCCCTCTCCCCCAACTCTCTATCTGTCTCTTTCTCTCCCCCCCCCCTCCTTCTTTCTTCCTCTTTCTCTCTCTCTGTTTCTTCCCCTTTTTCTCCCTTTCTTTCAATTTCCCTCTCTCTCCCCCACTTCTCTCCATGTGTTTCTTTCCCCTCCTCTCTCTCTCTCTCCCACTCTCTGTCTCTATTTCTCCACCTCTCTCTTTTGGTCCCTGTCTCTCTCCCTCTTTTCCTCTTTTTCTGTCTCTCTGTCTCTTCTCCCTTTCTTTTTCTTTCCCTCTCTCTCTCTCACCCACCTCTCTCCATCTCTCCCTCTCTCTCTCTGCCTCCCCCCCTCAGTCTCTCTCTCTTTCCCTCTCCCTCTGTCTTTCTCTCCATTTGTCTCTTTCTCTCTCCTCTAAATAGCTTCACGTCGATGGTGGATCTTGTGACTCTTTTCCTTGATTGACCTGAAACCATCTGCGATCAGGCCTGTGTCGTTCTGTATCCCAATTGATTGTCTGTTAACCTAAACAGACGGGATAGAATGTCCTGGAATAAAAGACTCAACTGCTATGGATGCAAATAGAAAAAAACAAACATTTATTTATATATAAGCTAATATATAAGTTCAATGTGTAGAGTTATGACTGTTTTAAGGTTCAGTCACTGCGTGCACATGGACGAGTGGAATCCGATTGCAAACGGATTGGGATCGTATCGGATTCATGTGCACGGGCTGAGGATCGTATAGGGATTGGTTTTCCGAATCCGATTGGAACCCCTGGTTTAGGCCGATAGTAATCCGCTTGGTGCCACCTTGTGCACGATATCAGATCGGATCGGCGTACAGTGGTCCCTCGCTCTATCACGGTTCACTGTTTGCAGCCTCGCTGTTTCATGGATTTTTTTTTTTTTTATAGTGTAACATTTTTTTTAATAGTGTAACATTGTGTTCTGCGTCCTGATTGGCTAAGAGACTGTAGACCTTTGGCGATTAATAGATGGGGGACGCGAGGGGGGATGCAGGGGTCTAGACCAGGACTAGACCAGGACTAAACGTGGACAAAACCAGGTCTAGATCAGAACTAAACCAGGTCTAGACAAGGTCTAAACCAGGTCTAAACCTGGACTGGTCCTGGACTAAACCAGGACTAGACCTGGACTAAACCAGGACTAGACCATGTCTAAACCAGGATTAAATCACCCCCCGTGCGGCTCTTTGCTGATTTCGTGCGGCTCTTGCGTTCGTTTGTGCATGTTCGTTTTGCGGCTCGATCTGCACGGATTTGACCACGCGCATTTCTCCAAGGGGTTGGTGCGCGTCACATCCCGGGATGTGGCAGTGCTGTTGGATGAGCGCGGTGCTTCCTGCAGATCTAGTGACTCATGTCTCCACTCCCCTCGCGCGTCCGGTGGGGCTCCCGGTGGAGCCCCCATGCTTCACTATTAATACATTTTGTTGAAAATCTACGAAAGTTTGAGTGTTTAAACGAGAGAGAAATGTGAGAAAACGTTAATTCCAGTGTTTTAAGGCGTTTACAGCCTTAAAACATGTATAATAATTGTAAAATATAAAGTTGTCCTACTTCGCGGATTTCACTAATTATGGGTTATTTCTGGAACCTAACCCCCACGATAAACGAGGGACTACTGTACTGCGAATGCGTGGGAAATTTGCCAGGGATTTCACCCGGAAGTGGCAAGAGGCGCCGACGCCATCATAAGTAGCGACTGTTGCCGGAAAAGTCAGAGGAAATCATGGCTGCGAAGAAAGAATGCACAACACGCACACCAATGCTGCTCTGTCAAACTCCTCGAGCGCCATCTTTGTATACCGCCACGTAGTATGTTGTGTTTTTATTGAGTAGCCATCACCCGGAAGTAGTGGGACTACATCGCCACATAGCGTAGCGGAGCCGGCCAGGTCGCTGACCATTATCGAATTACACAAGTTTCATGTGCACTTGGATTTTAGGACAGACCACCCGCCGAGTAACGGGATCAGATTTGGAGAAATACAATCCGATCCTACCATGTGCACGCAGTGACTGTAGCAGAGTGGTTAGTTCTCTGGACCATCTGATTATGTGTTCTATGTCCACGGGGCTTGACCTAATTTCTCTGTATGTGGTCTCCATGTCCTCTCTTTATTACAGCGAAAACTCTGGTATTTTCATAAGAGGCGCAAAGTAAAATTGTTGGTTGTTAAAATGGAATTATCTAAAGAAATCCCAAATTAGGTCAGAAATATTAAAAACTGACTCTTGTGAGCTTTAAGCCATGCTATAATGTTCTTATCTCATCAAAAATCCAAAGTTGTGTTTTGTTTCATTCACACATGTTTGAGTAATCCTTTATTGTTAGTCTGTCTACATCTCCTAAAATCAAAATGTTCTGTACCACCTTGTGATGTCATACAGTAAAGGGCTAAAAACCTCCAAATGATTCAGTTGGTACAGTATTTATCCGTTGATCTGGAGGGTGGCAGTTCCAATCCAACTCCCGACATAAACATCATTGCTTGAGTGGTCTGATCCACTGACCCACAGGTTGACGTTGTGAGTCCAGCTTATTGTGTCCTTGGGCAAGACACTTAACTCACCGTGCTTGCAGTGTCTTCATACGCCAGTCTCTGCGTGTGTGAATGGGTGAGTGGTTGCTTGATGTAAAATACTTTGAGTGTCTTGAAAATGGAAAAGCGCTGTATAAAAATGTAACCATTTATCATAGTGAGGCATATGGAGTTTAAAAACACAGTGGAGCACTTCCTGTATGCCAAAATATGCAGGGTTTGGTGTTAAACATGTGTGAATGAAACAAAACAGACCTCCAGGTATATTCAAAAGTTCAAAACTCCATGCACAGCTTCCAGGTGCTGGTAACAGCAGGAGGGTCAGAATTGGAGGACATTTTACGTCCCACCCATCAAATATTAAATAATCCACATACAAAATAATAAAACATACAGTTTATGAGTGAATTTACTTGTCCTGAGACCAAATCTAAAATAACTAAGAGTAAAGAATGCTTGAAAATAGTTTTTAAAATACCAAATAAGTCTGGAGTACCCCCCAAATGCCATTTTCCTCTTGTCCCACCCCTCTAATGACCAAACTGAATCTCAAATAAAACAGTTAAAATTGGATTGAAATTTCTTGTTTTTGTATAATTAGTTTCATTGCCATCTCTTGTAACTGTGGGAACATTTGTTTTAATAGACATAATATTTCAAATAATAATTATTATTAATGGAACATGTGTCCCACAACCTGCACGCAACCCTGTTACCAGAACATTTTTAGCCTGGTAGAAGAAGAAGAAAGCAGAACCACATGATCCCCTGGACTTGACATCATCAAACAGTTTTCCAAAAGAATGGGTAGAGCAAAGGTTTGTCTTCTCTTCTATTTTTCATATTTTTATAACATAGTTAGCCTTGATTGAATGTCTCTCTCTCTACCTCATGCAACCCTGTTATGCAAATGATCAGAATAAGACAATTATTATTATTTTTCCTTTACTTATTTGCATAAATAAGTTTTTCCTCTTGATTAGCAGTAACAGCTAAACAGCGAGCTTCTACTCCTGAGATAAAGCTAACATTAGTGTGGATTTGCAACCCTGTTACCTGCAACCCTGTTACTGTGATTAGAGTAAATAAAGAAATAAACCAAATAAATCATGTAATAAAAATTGTACCATTGACCGTAAGCAGAGCTAATCAAGCATTTGATAGTTTGTTACCTATTATTGATGAATATGTAGCAGAAAATCAGAAAAGTGAAGGTTTATTTTTCAAGAATTTTAAAGCCAAAATGTCCTCCAATTCTGGAATGACCCAGGAACATTGAATAATTCCAGAAAAAAAAGAAGTTTACTGCACACTTGTTTGACTTTCCAATTATTCCTTTATTAGGCGTTTCGCTTCTACATTGTCATCAGGTTCGCCCGAGCAGTGCCAGGTGTGACTAAATACCATCTGGTCACATGTTCTTTCACTTAAAGTCATTTTTAAATGCATTATATATTACATATATACAGTAGAAAAACAGACATATCATCCAGTGTACATAATATATATAGATTTTTTTTTTTAAATGTCACACAAGTAACCCTTGACCACGCTGACCAGTGCAGAATCTTCAGAATTGGACAATCACACAACCGCAACATGAATATATTAACACACTATTTACACACCACACATGCAATATTTACAAATAATTATTTGCAAAAAGCAGCTCAAATCCTGTGCTTCATTTAGTCTACCAGGTTTAATTGTTGACAGTTCATTAATCCAGTAGGCTTCCCTCCTTAAACTATTATGTACACTGGATGATATGTCTGTTTTTCTACTGTATATATGTAATATATATTGCATTAAAAAAAATGACTTTAAGTGAAAGAACATGTGACCGGATGGTATTTAGTCACACCTGGCACTACTTGGGCGAACCTGATGATGCTGTAGAAGCGAAACGTGTTGTTCGCTCTCACCTAATAAAGGAGTAATTGGAAAGTCAAACAAGTGTGCGGTAAATTTTTTTCTAGACCTCCAGGTATGTTTGTGATGAGGAAAATGGATCAGAAAATAGCATAATATTGGCCCTTTAAGTGTTTGTATATTTTTTCTGTTGCATGAAAAAAGTCACATCAACTCCCAAGTACAAAAATAAACCTTTCCCTTTTGGCTTTTTATTTCTCAGCGCTCACATATCATATTGATTTGTATTTTTTCTTTATTTTTCCGACTCTCTGCATCTGTCTACAGGCCTCAAACCAGCACAAACAGCGCCCCGGCAGATACTTTCTATGCACGATGTAAGTGTCTGCATGTCTGGAACCTTCCTCAGTATTCTATTTAAACTTCTCCCTCTCCGTGGAATAAAGCAGGCCACAGACCAAACCACTGGTCAGATCTGTGGAGAGGCACGCCCACTCACAGTCAAAATGGATGTTTTTTTGTGTGTGTGTGTGTTTATAACAAGAAAAAAACATATAATTGAATGAATGCAAGACAGAGTTTTAATGACACAGTGAGAAACATTCTAAGGAAAGCTATAACATTTATTTGACAAAAACCAGGTTATGGATCACAAAAAATGTGATCTAAAATCCTTTTAAAATTATGTTAAAAAGTAACTTGCATACTTTTTACTTTTACTGTCTTGAGTACAATTTTGGCAGCCACACTTGTAACTGAGTACATTATTAGGCATGTAACTGTAGCTACTTACAATGGAAAAAGTAGCCACCCTTTGCGTGAAAAGTCCCTCAGTCGTCCAGGTAGAATCCATGATCAAAGGAGAAGTTCAATTTGTCAACTGGACAAAGTTTGTTTGGTTGAAAACGTTTCGCCGCTCATCCGAGAGGCTTCGTCAGCTCTGGTTATTGTACTGGTTAGACCCTGCTTATATCTAGCTGCCGGGAGGCGTGTCTGACAATGACAAAAGCTCTGAAAACGATCCCCCTAATCTGTCTCTTTGTTTTTCAATACTTTACAAAGATGTGAGTCTGGTCACCGGTAAATCTCCCTGTTTTCAGACGGGAGTGACTGAGTGTGATTTGATTAGCCAATCAGGCTAACAAATATAGCTACTTACAATGGAAAAAGTAGCCACCCTTTGCTTAAATCACTGGTTCTGTTTAGGTGTTTGATTTTCAACAAAAAGGTGACTCTCTGAAAAACTGCTGACTAATGTTAGCTAGCTTGTGATGGTTATGTTATTTGAGAGAGATTTATTTAAAAAACAGTTCTTCCTGATCACATTGTGTTCAGTAAAAACTCAGATTAAATGTAATTTGAGAAACAGAGTAGTGCTTTCAGTTAGCTTCACACCCCCAGAGAATGCTGAGAATTTGAAGATGTAGATAGTAGTAAACATAAAGAAACATTAAATGAGAAGATGGGTTCAAACTTTTGACTGGTACTGTATACAGCTCTGGAAAAAAATAAGAGACCTTTTTTTTTTAATTTCTGAAATCAGCATCTCTACATGTATTACAGCCATTCCATTCCAGCGTCTGTTGAATTCCAACACAAACACAAAGCTGAGCTACTTCAGTTCTTGCACCAGGAGTGGAATAAAGTCACCCAAGACCTGATGGCTCAGTTATTGAAGTTGTTCATGCTTTTAAATACTTGGGTGTCATAATTGATGATGGACTGTCGACTCTCTTGTCAAAAGGTTGCGTCTTAAATTGAGTTTTTACTTCAGAAACAAGTTGTCTTTTTCATTCAACGCCAGGAAGAGGCTTGTTGCTGCAACATTCCTCCCTGTGCTGGACTACGGGGATCTTATGTATATGCATGCCCCAGCCCAAGCTCTCTGGATTCAGTATTTCATGCCTCTTTGCGCTTTATTACAAACTGTAGTGCTCGGACCCATCATTGTGAACTCTACTCTCGTGTTGGATGGCCTGCTTTAGCGACCCGGCGGCTCACACACTGGTACAAACTTATTTATAAGGGACTTGTTGGGCTGCTTCCTCCATTCCTCAGTTTGTATCTTCAGCAGAGGCCTGATGGACCCCAGAATTTACGTTCTCAGGATGTTTACACGTTGTTGGTTCCTACTGTGAGAACAGAGAAAGGAAAACTCTGTTTTCAGTATCGTGCCCCAGCAGACTGGAATTCTTTGCAGAGTTTTAAAGGTCCCATGGCATGAAATTTTCACTTTCTGAGGTTTTTGAACATTAATGTGAGCTTCCCTACCCTGTTTAGGCCCCCCCAATGGCTAAAAGTTGCGAAATGTCTAAACTGAGCATTTGCGATCCTTTTCTGCGTTTGAAAAAAACACAACTCAAACGGGCGATTCTGAACAAGGCAACTACGTTACGTCACATCGAAAAAAGAAATGCAAATGCAGTTCCACCACCATCTGGATCTCCACCCCCTGTCTCTGTAAATCACCCCCAGAGAGTTTGGACTGCGGAGGAGCTACGCAATGCGAAATGCGTTTTTTTATTTGCCTGGAGGCACATGCGAGTGTTTCTAGGCTCGGAAGTCCTTTACCCGACCCTCTGGACCTCTGAAACAGCAGTGGTTTAATTTTATTTTCTGTGAAAATGTGTTTTTTTTCACTGAAATGCCTCTCCTTTCTGTCTTTGTGCTTCAAACGCGGAAATGGGAGACAGCGCAGAGCACCCGCGAGGAGCACCCGCTCCTCTAAGCCAATCTGTGTCCTTCTCATTTGCATTCAAGCAAGAAGGCCCAGACTGAGTTGTTCAGAGAGTGAATTTTTGACCATGCCTGTGTAAACTGGCCAGGTAAACTACTACCTGGCCAGAGAGAAACGAAATTTCGATTCACTGTATGTTGAACACATATGGCAGAATTGACAATAAAGCTGACTTTGAACTTGAACTTTGAAATGGGTCTTTCTCGTGCACTGAGTGTTGATTTTGAAGAAGGATTCATTTACAGTATTAGGGAACCATTAAGGCACCACATAAAATCATCAAGAAGAACCATGTCATGGGACCTTTAAAACTTCAAACACTCGTGCCTATGGCGTTTTTAATATTCTTTAAAAGGACCTGGAAATGCAATCGATGATATGCCAATGTTTCTAACTGTGTCGCTAACATTTTATCTGTGTTGATTTTATATTTAATTGTTATCTTGTGGATTGTGTTGTGTGGGCCTCTTAGCCAGGACTCCCTTGAAAAAGAGATCTTTGAACCTCAGTGGGACTTTTCCTGGTTAAATAAAGGTTAAATTAAATAAATAAACAAGAACAATGTGAAAGACTTGTGGAGAGCATGCCAAGAAGCATGAAAGCTGTGATTAAAAATAAGGGTTATTGCACCAAAAATTGATTTCTGAACTCTTCTTAAGTGTAAACATCAGTATTATGTTGTTTTAAAATGATTTTGATCTTGTTTCTTTGCATTGTTTGAGGTCTGAAAACATGTATCTTTTTTGTTATTTTGACCATTTGTCATTTTCTGCAAATAAATGCTCTAAATCAGAGGTCTTCAACAGGGGGGTCGCGACCCCTAGGGGGGTCGCGGAGGTACTGCAGGGGGGTCGCGAAATCTTTTGATTTCACTTCAAAATAATATAATTTTATATTTTATAGTGTAAAATACAGTATTAACGTGTGTATTATTTCCTTGTATTGGATGTACCATAACAGAGTAGCAATGTTTATACATGACACTAAGCTCAATTTAATATAAAACACAATTCTATGCTGTATATATAGTAGGGGGTCCCTGGCCCAGTTCGCAATCTGTTTGGGGGTCCCTGGCCTGAAAAACGTTGAAGACCCCTGCTCTAAATGATATATTTTTATTTGGAATATGGGAGAAATGTTGTCAGTAGTTTATAGACTCAAACAAAAATGTTCCTTTTGCCCAAACACATACGTATAAGTAGTAAAATCAGAAAAACTGATAATTTTGCAGTGGTCTCTTATTTTTTTCCAGAGCTGTATTTGTCCTTGAGGCAACTCCAGTATTTTCCTAGTACTGCCCTCCCGATGTCCTCCTCTAAACAGCATTCTTGCATGTGTAACTGCATTCACATGGAGTTTTTATGTCCCCATCTGTCCAGCCCTTCTACTTTTACTACTGCTGCGTCTCAATGCTATAATGATAAGGAAGTCCATATCCAACTGAGACGAGCACTACCATTCCACACCCCAATTATCCAGCAGCAAGTGGCTCAGGAAAACTATAATGAAGGCATCGAGCATGTGATGTGTGCCTCAGATGTAGTGTAACTCAGGGCGGGATGTTACTGACAAGTAGAGAGGAAGCGCTGGAAGCAAAAGATCTAAAGCTTTGCCCATAAGAAAGACAGTAAAACATTCCATGGATCGTGCTACAATTACTTACACACTATATTAGAATTCAAATAAGAAAATAGGGAAATGCGGATTGCGTTTATCACTGCCACCGTGGGCTATCAAAGTTTCATTTCATCATCCATCAAGGACTACATCACATAAAGGGCAGAGTGTATGCAGCGCTAGAGGTTACCACAAGGGCATGTTTTAGCTTCATCAGTGTTCTTCTAAAACATAAAGACTACATAATACAGTATAAAACTCTTACTAACAGAGATAGCTGGACAAGTAGCGAGTGCTGGAAGCAGAAGATCTAAAGCTTTGCCCATGAGAAAGACAGTAAGACACGCCATGCATCATAGTACAATTACTTATACAGTATATTTAAATAATAGAAGTGGGAATCGTGGATTGCGTTTATCACTGCCACCATGGACTATCAAGATTTTATTTCATCATCCATCACTAAGTATCTTACGTAAAGGGCAAAGTCTGTAATAGAAAATATATGTGCGAATGCATGCAGTGCTATAGGGGTTCCACAAGGGTGTGTTTTAGCTCCATTAATGTTTAATGTATGAAAACTTTCCAGGTTTGTGTGGTTTTCCAGCAATTATAGAATAAATGTGAATAGCTGAATATGGACTAGGGGAGTAGAACTAAGATTTAAAAAAATAAAAATAAAAAAAAGACAACTTTAAGTACTCCTACAATGACTACTACTAATGGTCACATCTTTATATAGTGCTTTTCCACCTTCAAGGCACTCAAAGCTCTTTACAACAAGTAAACAGCGTATGCAGACACTGGGGGGCGATGTGGGTGTCTCGCCCAAGGACACAACGATAGCATTCATCAGTCGCGCCATGGATCTGGCCTCTACCAATGATGTTCATATTGATTCGAACTGCCAACCTTCGGATCAGTGGACAAACACTCTACCAACTCTGCAAAGGCTGGGGAACATTCGTCCGTATAAGAAGGGGGGGAAGGGGGAAGAAAATTGAGCAAGTCGCAGGTTCGAATCCAGACCAGAGCGAGAGCAAATGAACAGATTTAATTTTTAAACTTGCTTATTTTAAAATCAGTTATTTATTTTTTCATAATGTTTTGTCATTTTTCAGGTAAATTATTAAAAACTTTGTCCAAACTACTAATATTTGTCCATTTAAAGGCATTTTACTTATGCAATTGTTTCCTATGGTAACTTTGGGGATTCCATTCATACCATATTGTAACTCTAAAGTTTCATTCAAACTGCAAGCAGCTTCTTGATATTATAAGTGCTTCTAGAATTCACTGTAAATTAATACAACACAATCAATTCCACAAAGAAATACCAGACACCATACCAGACAAATAGTAGGCCTATTTAGGACACTAATATAGTCTATATCATGTCTAATACTGCTTTTTTTTTTTTTTTTTATAGAAATGTAGGATAAATGATGGCACCTTATGAAATCCACATGAGCATGTAAGACGTGTGCTCCAGAGTGGTCTGTCTACCTCTACTTGAAAGCAGAGGGCACTTTTCTATCTGAAATCATAAACAAATATTATGCATATAACTAGTTTGTGTGCCAGAAGTCCATACATATACACAGTATTACGTTAAAAATGTATAATTTGTATTAAGTGAATCCTCTACTTGTTTTATCTGCACACAGATAACATGGAATATCACAAATAGTTCCATATTAAATGCAATAAAGTTGAATCACTCTGGTACATCTCATACCATCTTTTTTGTCTGGGAGCAGTGTGTGTATACAAGCAGGTCTATTGCTGTTTGTCTGCGACGTAATTACCAATGAATTAACGTAATCACTACGTAGTGTCTGTTAGCTATTGAAACAATTAAACTAAGCCACTGCATTGATGAAATATGTACAACCCACCGGTTTTCTCAGGACGGTGAAGTTACGGCGCTATTAGCGAACTTTTGAGAGTGGCGAATCACATGGGATTGTTGTCAAGAGTGAGCCGAAGATAGAAAGACAGCAAGATGCACTACGCACATTGATTGGCTTGCAAATGATTCAGCTCGCACTTTGATTGGACTGACCCCGTGGCCTGATTTGCTCTCGTGAAAGAAGATGGAGTTGCGGATCTTATTGGAAGTGCAAAGACTGACGTTGCAAGCTAACAGGCGCTTGAAAGCTCGAGCTACGCACTCCATTGGACGAAAAGTACGGACTATCGGCTTTGCGGTACCGCAACTGTCACCCCATGGTACTTTTTAGTTGTACTGTATACATTGAAAGTTGGTATAATTTATATTTTCTTTCTTTCTTTCTTTATTAGGAACCAGGTCATCCAGATACATTGATCAAACATCCTAATGAACAGCTTCATCCACCGAGCTCTCTCCCTGCCCTCCCTCCCCCAATGACACTGCTGCTTAAAGGACACCATTTGAGCTTTATTACGCCATACATTATGTTTTATCTATTTGTATTATATACAAGTTTACTCTACTTTTGCTACAGGTATATGATGCTTTAGTTATTGTGTTTGTCTTGTCCTTCTGCTAGGGGTATGATGTTCTAGTCATTATGTTTATTGTCTTGTTTATCAGATGTTTTATGTTCACTGTGGGCCTAGGGAGCACTGCAATTTCAAATCCCGTGTGTGCAACCTGTACATATGGTTTTTGAAAATAAAGCTGACTTTGTATTTTGAACTTAATAGGTTCAAGACATTGTTGTTTTGCCATGCTCATCATGCTCAAGATGGCCCTTTGAAAACCATTTTAACTTCACTGCTCTGACTGTGTTTTGGACTTTCTCTGTCTCTCTCTCTCTCTCTTTATATATATTGTGGAAAATATTTAATTGAGCTTGGTGAGAATATTGCTGCTTTATATTACATATGGCCATCCCAGTAGAATCTGACCTTATCTCATAAAAACAACACATTCTGAGGCTGTAATATGCACTGCAGGAGCTCCACAGGAGATATGTCCATGACTTTGAGTTGACTCCTGCTTATGGAGGGTTCATATATCAACAGTCATTGTCAGGAGCACAGTAATAAAACACTGCTGTTATACCTGTATGACTTGACTCAATTCAATAGCCTGTTTATCCATATACCTCACCTAAACTACGCCCACAACCACATTTCTAATAGAGCTGCTAAACTGGGCAGTACCTGGAGGACTTAAGGGGAGGGGGTCTGGAGGTATAAGGAACAGTGTGATTGGTCTAACAGGTATCCACAAATCAAACTGCACCCCTCAAATCAAATACTGATCAAGATTAAAAATAAAAAAAACAGAGTTGCCAGTTTCAATGCAGAAATCCAGTTGGTTTAAACCTAAAGAACTCTCTCTAATCTTAACGGTCACCTGCAGCCAATCATGACTCAGTGCTAGTGCAGCCTCTGCTTCTTGAAACCCTCCCTCAGTCCCCCGTGGTCAGGACCACCACTTTGCAAACGTCTTTATCTGCAGGTTAAGGCACTGGCGACCCAGGTTTAGTCGTGATTGTAGTTGTGTTGCCTTTAATTTCATGTTTTAAAAAGAAACGTATTAAAAATCTCAGATAAGTTCTCTGGTGGTTTAGAGGTATTTTTCAGGGATATTCCATTGCATTTATGGTTTGGATTAAGAAAAAATAGCGGAATATTGTCACTTCTGTTGTTATGTCCTTAGGCAAGACACTTCACCCACATTGCCTAGTATGAAAGTGGAGTGTGCGTGAGTGTTGGAGGTGGTCGGAGGGGCCGATGGCGCAGATTGGTAGCCTTGCTTCCGTCAGTCTGCCCCAGGGCAGCTGTGGCTGCAGAAGAAGCTTACCACCACGAAGTATGGAGTGAATGAACAATGAACTGTAAAGCGCTTTGGGTGTCATGAAAGGCGCTATATAAATGCTATTAATTATTATTATTATTATTATTATTATTATTATTATTATTATTACTTCCAGTTTTGCCGCCCCACTTCTAGTTTGTCGTTTTCCGGTTACAATTGCGCCAGGCAGCACGTGCGATCTGTCAGGATGGTCTAATCAATCACTGTCCACCTTGGAGCTTAAATCAGGCAATGCTGTGAGTTTCTTGATGCCTTTATAAGTTTGTAAACATTTATATTTTTCTATTACTAAGTGGATATGTAAAGTTTTATATAAGGTGAAAGTACTGTTTTTGTTTCACATTTGGCTCAGATTCTAAGAGCAGTGTTGTTGTATGTTACAGTTTTCACCATCTGAAGAGGAAAATTAAAGTACAAAACCTCCTGTGGTTCTTCTTCAGTGGTTTAACTCAGTCTCATATAGAGGACATAACAGCAGTACTGTTTTGAAACCAATAAGAGCACAAACAACAGGGGGTCCACCATTTGCTTGGCTCCATGGAGATGCTGTTGCTTAGTTTTTACTGTGACTGGGCTCACCTCTCCACAGATCTGACATGTAACTTGAGCCAGTGGCATAATGTGCTGTCTCCGTAGAGATATCTCCATTGAGAGAAGCTGGTAACGGACCCTCCACCAGAAAAGTTGCACAGTGGTCCTTTAATTCTGCGAGGTCTTTCTTTATAATGAGCAAACCCGAATCTATCTTTTATACTGATAAACCTGGATTTGTTTGATGAAATAGAGGTTTAGTGAGAAGTATACTCTCCTCGATTTTCAAACACTGCTTTTGGCCACACTTCCACATTCAGACTGGAGAACAAAACTATTGAATTGCGCTACATTTAGTTTGGATTCCAGTACTGCGTGAAATGCCTGTGGTCTATTTTAGCTAGTACAGAAGTATATATCTGAGGTGTTCTGTGGAGCACATCCTCACGGGACGCCCGGACTGTGTGGGGCACCTTCTATTCTCAATAGAAAGCCAGCCTGGAAGACTGATGTGGAGAATTCACATCATTAATCTGATAATAAACCAGGGATAATATGGAACAAAAGCAGGACTAATAGCACTAAACTAGAACTAAACCAGGACTAAACCAGGGACTAAATTTGAAGCTAAACCAGGAGTCAGGAGTAAATAAACCAGGACTAACTAAACCAGGACTAACCCACAAGTCATGAGTAACCAAACCAGAACTAACCCAGAAGTCACGAGGAACTAAATCAGGACTAAACCAAGACTAAATCAGGACTAACCCAGAAGTCATGAGTAACCAAACCAGGACTAGCCCAGAAATCAGGAGTAACTAAACCAGGATTAAACCAAGACTAAACCACAAGTCATGAGCAACCAAACCAGGACTAACACAGAAGTCACGAGTAACTAAACCAGGACTAACCCAGAAGTCATGAGCAACCAAACCAGGACTAACCCAGAAGTCACGAGTAACTAAACCAGGACTAACCCAGAAGTCAGGAGTAACTAAATCAGGACTAACCCAGAAGTCACGAGTAACTAAATCAGGACTAACCCAGAAGTCAGGAGTAACTAAACCAGGACTAAACCAAGACTAAACCACAAGTCATGAGCAACCAAACCAGGACTAACCCAGAAGTCACGAGTAACTAAACCAGGACTAAACTAAGAGTCAAGAGTAACTAAACCAAGACTAACCAGGACTCACCCAGGACTAAACTAGTAGTCTGGAGTAACTAGACCAGGAACTAAACCAGGACTAAATCAGGGACAAGACGAAACGTGGTTCTAAACCAGGAATAAATAAAACTTGAACTAAACAAGGACCAACTCAAACAAAGACATGTGGCAATACCACATTAACCAGTCAGAGACACACGTGCTTTGTTCAAGTCAAAATGGGGCTGCCTACATGTAAAAAAAGAGAGAAAAAACAAACAAAAAACACAGAGGACCGAGAAACAGCACAGACTTCTGCAAAATCAAAAATCAAAGCACTAAACACACTATTACTTAACTCAGAAACTATATATTTTGTTCTGAATGTTACGGGAATCTTGGAACAGACGTCTTCCGCATTCGAGAAACACATGATACTAATTAGCAGATGTGGTTGGATCATCTCAGGTTTGGATGGAGATTTTTCACGCGTTATGGTCCGAGTCTAGACCTTTCTGGATTCTAACAAAACGTAGAAGCGATGGGTTGGTCAGAAATCTGCATTTCCTTTTAATGTTCAGGTATTTTGGTTTATCACTCAAAAAGAACAGGAGAATTGTAGATGCTATTGGAGCTGCTTTGCAATGGAAAAAGCATATAGGATTATTCACCATACACAAGACGGCACACTGTGTTTTTAACTGACCGTGACATCAAAGATTCAGAGGCACGGGAGTAAATGTAATTATTGAAAGTGCCTGTGCGGTGGAGACTCAACACAATGACACTCATTACAGCTCCACACTACAGCTCCACTCTTTATTCATTTTAGCCTGAGCTTTTGTGTGTAAAATGTCCACCCCATTCATCACACTGTAGGTGCAGATAATTACCAGGGGAAATCCAGATAATACAAGATTAACTATGAGCAAGGAAGTCGTTTGAGGGAGGGCGGGAGTCAGTAGAAGTCATAGAAATGTTGAGTGAATGTACGTGCTTAATGTGGTGATGGTGTGAAGGTGAAGTGTCCTGGGACAGACTGGCATAGATGTGGATCCTTTCAGTGCTTACAGTCTCTGTGACCACCACCAAGCACATTAGAAAGTGTACTACTACAACTGCAACTTTATGTATAATTCAACAAAGTACTACAATATTAAAGCAGACCTATTCTGCAAAGTCAACGTTTCAAAGCTTTTAATCAGCTTATAGTTGTTTCCCCTTCTCACTTACCCTCTCAAAGTTGTATTTGGAGTGATTCATGCATGTTTGTGTAATCTTTAATGACTTATTTTCAAAACGCCGTATTGCCTACGTGTAAACTCAGTGTTTAGGCGTAGGCAACATTGCATTGTCATTTTGTTTCTTTCATTAAGTTTTAGATGAATATTGCAATTTAAAATGTCTTAATTATAACATAATGATACACAGCAGGCACAAGCACTATATGTCTTCTTTAAAAATGCATAAAAGCAGTTTAAAATGGGTCATTAAGTACACAGACAGCCACTATATGAATAGCCAATTTTGTTGATGATTTGGGTGAGGGGGTTCAGACCTATTCGTACCAGGTATGTGTATGTCACCACTAGTACCTGTGAATAAAATGTGGTTTGTGCTTTGATTTACAGTTTTACTTTATTGCAAACATACACTGCTCAAAAAAATAAAGGGAACACTAAAGTAACACATTGTAGATCTGACTGAATGAAATATTTTTTATTAAATACTTTTAAATACTCTTTTCATAGTTGAACGTGCTGACAACAAAATCACACAAAAATTATCAATGAAAATCAAATGTATCAACCCATGGAGGTCTGGATTTGGAGTTATACTCAAAATTAAAGTGGAAAAAAACACTACAGGCTGATCCAACTTTGATGTAATGTCCTTTAAACAAGTCAAAATGAGGCTCAGTAGTGTGTGTGGCCTCCGCGTGCCTGTATGACCTCCCTACAACGCCTGGGCATGCTCCTGATGAGGCGGCGGATGTTCTCCTGAGGGATCTCCTCCCAGACCTGGACTAAAGCATCTGCCAACTCCTGGACAGTCTGTGGTGCAACTTGGCGTTGGTGGATGGAGTGAGACATGATGTCCCAGATGTGCTCAATTGGATTCAGGTCTGGGGAACGGGCGGGCCAGTCCATAACATCAATGCCTTCGTGTTGCAGGAACTGCTGACACACTCCAGCCACATGAGGTCTAGCATTGTCTTGCATTAGGAGGAACCCAGGGCCAACTGCACCAGCATATGGTCTCACAAGGGGTCTGAGGATCTCATCTCGGTACCTAATGGCAGTCAGGCTACCTCTGGCGAGCACATGGAGGGCTGTCCTGCCCTCCAAAGAAATGCCACCCCACACCATTACTGACCCACCACCAAACCGGTCATGCTGAAGGATGTTGTAGGCAGCAGAACGTTCTCCACGGCGTCTCCGGACTCTGTCACGTCTGTCACATGTGCTCAGTGTGAACCTGCTTTCATCTGTGAAGAGCACATGGCGCCAGTGGCGAATTTGCCAATCTTGGTGTTCTCTGGCAAATGCCAAACGTCCTGCACGGTGTTGGGCTGTAAGCACAACCCCCACCTGTGGACGTCGGGCCCTCATACCATCCTCATGAAGTCTGTTTGTGACTGTTTGAGCAGACACATGCACATTTGTGGCCTGCTGGAGCTCATTTTGCAGGGCTCTGGCAGTGCTCCTCCTGTTCCTCCTTGCACAAAGATGGAGGTAGCGGTCCTGCTGCTGGGTTGTTGCCCTCCTACGGCCTCCTCCACATCTCCGGACGTACTGGCCTGTCTCCTGGTAGCGGCTCCATGCTCTGGACACTACGCTGACAGACGCAGCAAACCTTCTTGCCACAGATCGCATTGATGTGCCATCCTGGATGAGCTGCACTACCTGAGCCACTTGTGTGGGTTGTAGACTCCGTCTCATGCTACCAGTAGAGTGAAAGCACCACCAGCAATCAAAAGTGACCAAAACATCAGCCAGAAAGCATCAGAACTGAGAAGTGGTCTGTGGTCACCACCGACAGAACCACTTTTTTATTGGGTGTGTCTTGGCAATTGCTTATGATTTCCACCTGTTGTCTATTCCATTTGCACAACAGCATGTGAAATTGATTGTCAATCAGTGTTGCTTCCTAAGTGGACAGTTCGATTTCAAAGAAGTGTGGTTGACTTGGAGTTACACTGTGTTGTATAAGTGTTCTTTATTTTTTTTGAGCAGTGTATATATTTGTAAAATTATGTGAGAAGGTCGTGCAAAGTGGGATCATCAAGAGGGAAAGGGAATTTTTTCCCCCCAAAATGGGTGGTTGACATCTTAGTTTTTATTGGCTGGAATGACCCCAGATCTTAGAGCATCTAGAGTTCAAAAATTGACTGGGCCCTTTCATCCCTGTATGCAGAACAGCGGTGGGGACAGTGCGTCTCCTTGGTATATGCCACATTTGATGGACACGTGTGCAAGTGGCTTGCCACTGGCGTCAAGGCTGGTTTTCCACAACTACATCGAGTTTGCAATGAAGGCCCTTAGAGTCCTGTTGATATTGTACAACTCCAAGTGCTCAGTGATCCGTGTGTGTGGCATTGAGTCATAGGCTTTATGTAATAAATCTAGGCAGTGCACAGGTTGGTCTGACAGGTTCTGCAGTTGCAGGTGATTGTTTGGTGTTTGGCTCCCTGGTGTCTTTGCCAATGACCTTCTGTGCTGTGCTCATGTATTGATCCATGTGCCTACATATATGTGTATGTATACACACACACACATACATATGTCATTGGCGATATATATCATCAAAGAAATCTACTTTTATCAGAGTTCACAAATAACAACAAACTGCATACAAACTGCTTAAGTGGCAAAAATGTCTTTGCTTTTCCCTCTGGATCTTAAAGTTTGATTCTGATTTCTCGCGTTCCACTGTTGAGACCCACTGAGCAATCAGCTTTAAGTTGTATGTTGTAATTGAACATTTCAGTGAGAGCCTTTTCAGATGCAAGGTCAAACGTTTGCAAGGTCAGATTAAAATAAGGAAAGTGATAGAACAATGTCAAATGCATAGGTTTATTGTGTGCATTCTGGAAATGAGTCTTATTTTCTGATTTTTCAATGTTCAGTTTCTTTAACCCATGTTAATTTGTTACAAACTAGTATCGATCGGGAACTCGTCAATTCTTTGGATGACTGGTCAGTACGACCTCAGTCAGTCCTGCTTTTCCTGAACTAGATCTTATGAAAAACCCGATTCAGCAATAACCTGATTACTTCACAATGGGCCCACATGGCTGAAGACGAATGGATTTCTAATGTCACTTAATGCACCGGGTTTATTAAGCGGAACAGGTGCCGGCCCAGAGCGCATTAGCCACTGTCAACACAAATCAATGAGAGGAGAGGAGCCCGAGACCTGACCTGGATTCATCTCAGAGGGAGAGAGAGGCTGAGCTCCACTGGGAGAAAGAAACATTTGTAGATCAGAAGTTTGGATAGTTCTTGCAAAAACAGTGAATCTATTGACTTTTAGAGGCCTCTGCCCTCCATCTGAAACAATAAAAACTATAACTATAAAGTGAATGCTACCTATCACTTGGTATTAGTGTTGTGACGATACTAACATTTCCAACTCAATTTTGATACTAATTAACTGGGTCACACTGGGTTGTTCTGCATGGATGTCTATGGTGGAATGTTTAGCAGTTTCCATTTTCAGGAGTCTGTGATCAATAATGAGAGTTTGTGGTTCTGTTTAGATGTTTGCTTTTCAACAAAAAAGGTCAGAGTCAGTTCTTTTGGGTCAGAATGTGTTAAAACAAAACACAGATTAAAGTCTAACAAGTCCTCAGATAGAGTCATGCCTACAGTTAGAATTGCGAGGGAATGTTGATGACATCAGCTGCAATGTATCAATAACATTTCAAACACAAAAATCAATACAATGAAATACTAAAAAAGACAGATTACGACTGCTTTAAAAATAATTAGTGTGTCGTTTTATTGTTGATTTTGAACAGCTGTCGAGGCCCATTCTCATCGTCTTTGGTACAAACTCTTTAAACTGGCATGAGGCTCCCTTAAGTCTTTATCTAAATGAAATCTCCATTACACTGCTGGATGAAGTCATAAAAGTACAGATTACAGACTTAATCTCAGTTTATCTAACTCCATATTTCTTTATGCGGTAAAAGATTTGATTAATTACAGAGGCATAAATGCATTTCTGGTTTTATATGTTTATAACTCGGCAGGTCTCGGCATGGTCTGTCACCTGCATGACTCCATGGAGACGTCATTGCTTTGCCTAGAACAGGGGTCGGCAACCTTTACCACTCAAAGAGCCATTTGGACCCTTTTCACACAGTAAAGAAAACATTGGGAGCCACAAAACCCTTTTGAAATGTAAAATGAAATAACACTGCATATAATGGCTTTTTGCCTTTGTGCCATAGAATTACATTTTGAAAATGAATGAACTAAAATAAAATACATTTTAATTAAATACAGTGGTCCCTCGCTATATCGTGGTTCACTTTTCGTGGCCTCGCTGTTTCGCAGATTTTTTTTATTCAAATTTTTTTATAGTGTATCAATGCGCATTTCTGCGTCCTGATTGGCTAAGGGACTGTAGAGCTTTGCCGATTCGTCAGTCATTCTCCTCCGTGTCTTCTGTACAGAATGCGTTCAGTTTGCCAGATTTATATAAATGTTCGATCGCAGTGTGACTCTGAAGTGCTGTATGTTTGCAAGTTTTCTCCCCGACAAAACCCGCCACAGTGAAGCGGTGCCAGAACGAAGAGGCTCGGTCATAAGAACTGTAAAATACACTAGAAATACACTCTGGTTTCGTTGTACAATACTGTGCTTTTTTGTTGAAAATCTACAAACGTTTGAGTTTTTAAACAAGAGAGAAATGTGAGAAAACGTAAATTCCAGTCTGAGAAAAGTGTAGAATGTGTGTGGTGAGGCGTTTACAGCCTTAAAACATGGAGAATAATTGTACAATATAAAGCTTCGCAGATTTCGCTTGTCCTGGGTTATTTTTAGAACTTAACCCCCGTGATAAACGAGGGACCACTGTACTGAGCCGCATCAGAGGGATCAAAGAGCCGCATGTGACTTCGAAGCCACGGTTTGCCAACCCCTGGCCTAGAATGTTCCACTGTATGGCATTTAAACCCAAGTATGTACCAAATAAAATGTTAAATATACTAAAACAAAAGCTTTTGTTCATTATGGATGTATTTATTGGACTGAAACACAGAGACTCACTCTAAGGGACTCTTATTTGGCTCCGAGAAAGGCTTCTTCCTGTTTTTTCCGATATGTTTAGCTATAATTCACTTTAACTTATGTTTTTTTTGTTCCATGGAGACAAGCAGGTGACACCCCTTGGCCAAATTATAGGTCATATCTGTGGAGATCCGAACCCACTCACTGTCAGTCGATTCAGGGAAAGGTATTTTTAAGTAAATAAAACCACTTTGCATTATTAGATTAGATACGCTTAATTCTACTGTGGACCAATTTAGGCAAAGCTATTTCATACCCTGGAAGAACATCAGGTGGTGAACACTCCACTCAAAGTGACTCAGTGTACCTAAGGCACACTGAAATTGCAAATGAAAATGTGCTCTGTGCGTCTCACTTCAGTGCCACAGGGGGAAACCTGTCCAGAGTAATGCCCGGGGACCAACTCAACATTCATGATCTTTGCCATGAGGGAGGAATACAGCGTACACCATTTCCAGATAGAGGTGAACATGCAAACTCGGCACAGAATTGGGGCAAATTAAATGGAAATGGCACCGGGAGGCAAGAGAATACTACCTATAGTATATACACGTACTCACTTCCATTGTATATGAACATGTGTAGTAGTACAGCTATAGTCTTATACAACTGAAGTGAGTACATGTACAGAATGAATGGATGAATGAATGAAAGCTTTACTCTTCATTGGTCCTTGGTTTAATCCCTGGTTTAGTCCTGGTTCTGTCCCAGGGGGGCTAGTTGGACCCAAAAGCAGAAACACCAAGAAAAGTTTAAATTATAACAGGAGAAGTTCAATTTGTCAACTGGACAAAGTTTGTTTGTCCAGTTGACAAATTGAACAAACTTTGTCCAGTTGACAAATTGAACTTCTCCTGTTATCATGGATTCTACCTGGACGACTGAGGGACTTTTCACGCAGAAAGTTTAAATGGTTTATTTTACAGAGAGTGAGCTGGAAGTATTGGACTGGGGAGCCAGAAGGAACAGGTAGGTCACGGGCTGGGGCCAGGAGGAGCAGGTTGGTATCAGGCTGTGAAGTGGTGAATTGGTTCCAAGATGAGGAGCAGAAACAGAAGCAGAAGAGGTCCGGGGTAAACTGGAAACAGGAAAAAATTCAAAGAAGTTCAAAAAATCCACGGATCAAGCAGAGAAGAGTTATCAAACAAGTGGGGAGCCAGGAGACAAGTTACCATGAATGTTAACTGACAAACTGGCAGGGTGTGTTGGAATGAACCGGTTCTTATAGCAGAGTTGATTGGAGATGGACCACAGGTGAGTGAATAGTTGACTGCAGGTGTGAAGGATATGGCTCCTCCCAGGTGAGTAGACACAGGAGGGAGGGGGAGAACCCAGGAGGATCATGACAGGTTCAGTCCTGTTTTAGTCCTGGTTCAGTCCTGTTTTGGTCCGGGTTTTAGTCCTGTTTTAGTCCTTGGTTTAATCCTGTTTTAATCATGTTTTAGTCCTTGGTTTAGTCCTGGTTTAGTCCTGTTTTGGTCCTGGTTTAGTCCTGTTTTAGTCCTTGGTTTAATCCTGTTTTAATCATGTTTTAGTCCTTGGTTTAGTCCTGGTTTAGTCCTGTTTTGGTCCTGTTTTAGTCCTGTTTTAGTCCTTGGTTTAGTCCTGGCTTAGTTCTGGTTTAGACCTGTTTTGGTCTTGGTTTATTCCTGTTTTAGTCCTGTTTTGGTCCTGGTATAATCCTGTTTTAGTCCTGGTTTAGTCCTTGGTTTAACCCTTGGTTTAGTCCTTGGTTTAGTCCTGTTTTAGTCATGTTTTGGTCGTGGTTTAATCCTGTTTTAGTCCTGTTTTAGCCCTTGGTTTAGTCCTGTTTTAGTCCTGTTTTAGTTGTGGTTTAGTCCTGTTTTAGTCCTTGGTTTAGTCCTGTTTTAATCCTGTTTTAGTCCTGGTTTAGTCCTGTTTTAGTCATTGATTTAGTCCTGTTTTAGTCCTGTTTTGGTCGTGGTTTAGTCCTGGTTTCGTGGTTTTGAATGACTGAATGAATGAATGAATGAATGAAAGCTTTATTTGTCATTGTACTTCTACGAGATGAGATTGGAAATGGACGGGTCAACATCTTCCCCCCCGTCAGGACAAGACTGACCTTAAAGGAGAAGTAACGTTTTTTACAATCTGAGCCTTATTTCGGTAATAAAACAAGTTGTTTTACTCACCCATAGCACTTTGGTGTCATATGGAGCACTTCCGGAGATGTTTTAGATTTGCGATCTCCATAATGTGAGTTTTCGGGGCATATGTTTGCAGTCTCCAAATAACACAAACTTTAGCACTTTTCAAATCATAGAAGCTCAATGTCTTAGTCTACGATTTCGTTTGGTCAAAAGTGGCCTGTAATCCAAGATTTAGCCATAGTTTCGTGTAGATGAGGACGCCAGTGCGCATGTGCGGAGTGTGCTCTCAGCTCCCGGGACCCAAACATGAAACACAAAGCTGTAAACTATGGCTAAATCTCGGATTACAGGCCACTTTTGACTCAAACAAAATCGTAGACTAAGACATAGAGCTTCTATGATTTGAAAAGTGCTAAAGTTTGTGTTATTTGGAGACCGCACGGGGCATATTACATGCTCGGGGCATATATTATATGCCCCGAGCTATGGCTAGAAGTCGCGCTAGGCTAACGCAAATCTAAAACATCTCTGGAAGTGCTCCATATGACACCAAAGTGCTATGGGTGAGTAAAACAACTTGTTTTATTACCAAAATAAGGCTCAGATTGTAAAAAACGTTACTTCTCCTTTAAAGTAGCCGACGTGCAGCCCTAACATTCCACCTCTCTCATCAGCGATAGAAGAACAGAATAGAAAATGCAGATACAAAACAACATCAAAAACAAACTGAACTGAGGCGGAAGGCTATGTAAGGCAAGGGCAGAGTGTTTACAGATAACTATGTAGTAGTACAGCTATAGTCTTGTACTCACTTCAGTTGTATATGTACTGTTTTTCTTACTAAACTTGTGAATCAATAAAAGGCAGGCCGCAATTGACTGAACCACAAGACCTTTATCATAACCTTAACCTTGTCCGGTTCTATGTGCTATTGATTTTTGTGTAAAACCCAAGAGCAGTGAGAGCACAGGGGGATCACTGAGGCCATCTTTTATTATAATGTGTTAACCCAGGCTCATATGTCTGTATTTTTTTATACAAAGGGATATCCGTCTGGTCTCGATGCCCTCTCAGTAATGAAGAATACTTTTAAAATGCTTTTAGTTATAGAACACTGCATTAAAGGTCCTGTATTACACAATATTCTACCTCATCAAAAACATACCTGGAGTTGTGCTTTGTTTCATTCCCACATGTTTGAGTCCTTTAATAATAAAGGCGACTCTCTACACCAAGCGCAAAATGCTCTGTTCCACCTTGTGATGTCATGTAGTGGTAGTGTTTAAGTTAGCATCTACCTTTTACCTTTTAATAGAAGAAATATGTGCCCGGCAACGGGAAAAGCAGTCACAAGTCGTCCCGGAGGCATTTTGAGTTATTTACAGATTCTTAAAGTGTAGATTCTAAGCTTTCCAATGATGCCTTACACATGGAAATCTGAAAACATTTGAAGAGTGTGTGGTCATTTGAAAGTAGCACACCGGATTTTCAAAAAGCTCTGAAAACAGTTCGTGAAGTTCTCTAACTCCAGACCTTCAGAGCTCATTTGCCTGACATTAAGCTGAACCCTCCCCCTGCAGATCATCATCACTGTGGTCTTAGCCTTCAGGACAGGTCAGAATTAGAAGGTGCTGGTACTGGTTTAGTTCTGGTTTTGGTCCTGTTTTAGTCCTATTTTAGTCCTGGTGTAGTCCTGTTTTAGTCTTTGGTTTAGTCCTCTTTTAGTCCTGTTTTGGTCCTGGTTTAGTCCTGTTTTAGTTTTTGGTTTAGTCCTGGTTAGTCCTGGTTTAGTTCTGTTTTGGTCCTGGTTTAGTCCTTGATTTAGTTCTGGTTTAGTCCTGTTTTAATCATGTTTTAGTCCTTGGTTTAGTCCTTGTTTTAGTCCTGGTTAAGTCCTGTTTTAGTCCTTGGTTTAGTCCTGGTTTAGTCCTGGTTTAATCCTGTTTTATTCCTTGATTTAGTCCTAGTTTAGTCCTCTTTTAATCATGTTTTAGTCCTTGGTTTAGTCCTGGTTTAGTCTTGTTTTAGTCCTTGGTTTAGTCCTGGTTTAGTCTTGGTTTAGTCCTGTTTTAGTCCTTGGTTTAGTCCTGGTTTAGTCCTGGTTTAGTCCTGGTTTAGTCCTTGGTTTAGTCCTGGTTTAGTCCTGTTTTAGTCCTTAGTTTAGTCCTGTTTTAGTCCTGTTTTAATCCTGTTTTATTCCTTGATTTAGTCCTAGTTTAGTCCTCTTTTAATCATGTTTTAGTCCTTGGTTTAGTCCTGGTTTAGTCTTGGTTTAGTCTGTTTTAGTCCTTGGTTTAGTTCTGGTTTAGTCCTGGTTCAGTCCTATACACACACTCTGGATGTTTTCTGTATATCATGCTAATGTTGACACAAGCCCCCTGCTAAATACCAGGGCTCTCAAGTCTCACGCTTGAGAGTGTGACACACGCAATTCGACGCGTTCACACGCTCACACGCCACACATGGCATTTCTCACGCTGATTTTTTTTTTTTTTTTTTTTTTTGCCCAGAAAATAGATTGTTCTGTTGTCGGGCAGACTAGTTTCAGATGTTAAGCGCACACAGCGACTGACGGTGATGATAAAACAAACTGAGAACCATCAGGTAATAACTTCATTTATATAACTCTCATTAGTTGCTTTGTAGTTAAAGTTTGCTCTTTAGACAAATTCAACGGCATTTCTCACGCAATTCAAGCCCCCCCCCTCCCCCCGCTCTTCGGAAATTACGCAGTCTCACGCACGACCCAGTTCAAAACTTGAGTATAGAGAATGAGAATATTCCAGGCAGAGCAGTGACATATCCACAGACACAAGCAGGTGACAGAGCCTCAACCACAAAGTCACATAATGCACCTTTAAGCCCAAGATAATGCAACATTGAAATTAGCATGTTTTATATTATATCACAACACTTTAATATGCAGATATGTATAATGAAGCCGCACTAGTATTGCTGTAGGAGTCAATTCAATAACACAAGAGGAAACTTTTTAATGAGTTGCATCTTGGTCCATAACCTTCAGAAGTGAAAATCGATGTGCGTTTTGGCTGTGGATCCTTTATGCAAATACTTGGTTATATAATGGGGTGGGAGCCAGAGAGAAACACTGCAGAGAGGACTAGTGTTTGTGATAATTAGAAGATAAGTAGAGGAGATGCTTATGAGTGTACACACACAAGGGTTATGTAAGACACTTCACATCTGACATTTACAAACAAAATTAAATACCGTTAATACTAAGACTGCACCAGCCAAACAGCACTTTTATTATTTAAAGGTTTTATATTACTCTGAATTTACTCTTGTGAGTGTTAAGTCATATTATAATCTTGTTACCGCATCAAAAACATACCTGGAGTATCCACATTCTAAATGTTCTGGTCCACCTTGTGATGTCATCAAGCGGTAGTTTTCAAGTTTACAGCTCCTTTTACTGTTCAGTAGAGATTGGGAATTCCAGGGCTGAAATTATCCAAATGATTCTAGTAAAGGTGTATGGAGTTTAAAATCATAGTGGAGCACTTTCTCTATTTCCTGTTTGGGAGAAGAACTCTGCAGATCACTTATTCACTGCACAGTGAATGCAGCTGGGAGGATCGCTGGTGTCTCTCTCCCCTCCCTCCTGGACATTTTTATCACCCGCAGAGCGTCCAGCATCGTGGGTGACCCGAGCCACCCCTCACACAGCCTCTTCAGCCTCCTGCCCTCGGGGAGAAGGTACCGGAGTCTCCGGGCCCACTCCACCAGACTGTCAAACAGCTTCATCCACCAGACTGTCAAACAGCTTCATCCACCAGACTGTCAAACAGCTTCATCCACCAGACTGTCAGGAAGCTGAATTCTCACCTTACCCATCTCCCACTCAACCCCCTCCCCACTTTTAGTCCTTGGTTTAGGCCTGGTTTAGCCCTGTTTTAGTCCTTAGGTTAGTCGTTGGTTTAGTCTTGTTTTAGTTCTGTTTTGGTCCTGGTTTAGTCTTGTTTTAGTCCTTGGTTTAGTTCTGGTTTAGTCCTGTTTTGGTCCTGGTTTAGTCCTGTATTAATCCTTGGTTTAGTCCTGTTTTAGTCCTGTTTTAGTCCTTGGTTTAGTCCTTGGTTTAGTCCTTGTTTAGTCCTGTTTTAGTCCTTGATTTAGTCCTGGTTCAGTCCTGGTTTAGTCCTGGTTTTGCTGTTTTGGTCCTGGTTTAGTCCTGGTTTAGTCCCGTTTTAGTCCTGTTTTAGTCCTGTTTTGCTCCTGTTTTGCTCCTGTTTTACTCCTGTTTTGGTCCTGGTTTAATCCTGGTTTAGTCCTTGGTTTAGGTCTTGGTTTAGTCCTGTTTTAGTCCTGTTTTAGTCCTTGGTTTAGTCCTTGGTTTAGTCCTTGGTTTAGTCCTGGTTTAGTCCTGTTTTGGTCCTGGTTTAGCCCTGTTTTAGTCCTTGGTTTAGTTCTAGGTTTAGTCCTGTTTTAGTCCTGTTTTGGTCCTGGTTTGGTCCTGGTTTAGTCCTGTTTTAGTCCTTGGTTTAGTCCTGGTTTAGTCCTGGTTTAGTCCTGGTTTTGCTGTTTTAGTCCTGTTTTGGTCCTGGTTTAGTCCTGTTTTAGTCTTTGGTTTAGTCCTGTTTTAAACCCTTTAAAACTGCTGTTAAGGACTACTGTTGCACATTTATTCTTATCTTTATTTTCAATGCACATTCTATTGCACATTTCACTGCTGCATCTTCCATTGCACATTTTGATGCACACTGCACATTTTGGACATCTGTAAATAGTAGAGCTGTCGGTTTAATGCGTTAATTAGATTAATTAAAATAAAATTTTGTGAGCCGTGAGCAAATCGCTGCCAGTGCCTTTGAACGGCAAGTTTATTTATAAAAAGAATGAAGACGGGACGATCAAAGAGAACGCCGTAATTTGGAGCTTTTGTCAAAAAGAATTTTCCGATCACTGAAGCTGCTCCAGCCTGACGGATCAGGTCCGGACAAGTTCCATCATCGGTGATAGCGGTAACAAACCACCAAACCACCAAACCATGCTTGCAGAATTTGGGAAACGATTGAGCAAAGCGACCACATGAAAACTGACAAGCTCAATTGCAAAGTTTGTTCATTCATTCGTTCATTCACTCGTTCACTCACAATCTCTCTCTCTCTCACACTCTTAAAATGCGATTCATTAGATTAATTAATTACAAATCCTGTAATTAATTATCTTAATTTTTTTAATCACCTGACAGCACTAGTAAATTAACTTGGGAAATCCCAGGCTGCTTTCGTTCCGATCTGAAAGACCGCCTGGCAACTATGGCAAACAAGCTCTCCCGATTCTGGGAGCCAATCAGAGAGCGGGGAGGGGTGGCAAGACGGTGACGCGTACTACGTGACAAACGGAAGCTTGTAGTTTGAACTGACTACTGACATGTTTGGCTATGGGCTACTTATACCCAAATGATAGACATTCGTAACGCCCAATAAACGGCCGTAAACCACACCTCCAGTACGAGATATTTCGAAGGCGGCTCCCAGACCATATATCACTTGAGATATGGTCTGGTGTAAACCAGGCAACTAGTAAACAGGTATTTATCTATTCTTTGCACTGCTTTTAAATTTTAGATTTTAGATTTTGTCTTGGATAGTTTTTGTATTGTCTTTATATTGTATTTTGTACACTGTCTTTTTGCACTGCTTGGCCAGAGAGAAACGAAATTTCGATTCACTGTATGTCGAACACATATGGCAGAATTGACAATTAAGCTGAGTTTGAACTTTGAACTTTGACGATGAAAATTTTACATTCAAATACTATTTAAGTCCACATTTCCTTAAAAAATACAACTATTCTATGTGGTAAGTGTTACATAACTCTAGGGCACCTCGGGATGGGAGATACTCCACATTACTACACAGTACCAACACCTGTCTCACATTATGTAAAGTACCACAGTAAAATGACTCTATACATGATCAAATATAGAAGCTTTGTTATGGCGTTTTAATTGGCCACATAAACACACACACGTATATTTCGTAGTATATAAAATGATCCGTTACTGCGTCGTCCCCTGGGTGGCCGTGTTAGCCGTGCATATGCTGCGTTTGCACTAGTCCAGATGTGAGCTCAGAGTGGGAGCCGATCCTCGAGAGAGATGCACGTTTTATGACCCAGAAATCTGTTTTGTTTGTTGCATAGATGAATAAATTAGTGACAGAGAACACGCCGCAGTGAAGAGAGAGGAAAGGAGTCAAGCGGAACTACAAGACTAATATTTGGAAAGGAAGGAAATGGTCTACAGACGTACCTGTATCAGCGTAAAGGGCCCTTGTTACACCGTTTTCTGATCTATGTTATAATGTTTCCTCATCAAAAACATAGCTGGAGTTGCGTTTTGTCACGGTCACACATGTTTAACACACTAACCCACTGTTTTTAAACTCCATACACCTTCACTAGAATTATCTGGATGATTTTAATCCTGGAATTTCCAATCTCTACTGAACTAAAGGTAAAACGTAGCTGTTAACTTGAAAATTAAAGCTTCATGACATCACAAGGTGGAACAGAACATTTTGAGCTTTGGAGCTATAAACAGACTAATAATAAAGAATTATTTAAACATGTGTGAATGAAACAGAACGCCAGGTATGTTTTTGATGAGATAATAACATTATAACATGGCTTAAAGCTCACAAGAGTCAATTTTGTGTAATATAGGACCTTTTAAGTTGCTTATAGTGATTAAATAGTTAAAAAGAATAAATGTATGTATTATTTTCATCACGTGTCTGTAATTTATACAATACTGGATGATACTATTTCAGTCACGTTGATTAAACTCTGACAAATAAAAATAAAAAAAAAATAAAACCCCAATACATTAATGAATACATGGAAACTTAAGTATATAAGAAAATGCGCCTGGGTCTGGGACAGTCACTGCGTGCACATGGTAGGATCGGATTGGATTTCTCCAAGTCCGATCCCGTTACTCGGCGGGTGGTTTGTCCTTAGATCAGTGCTTCTCAAATAGTGGGGCGGGCCCCCCTGGGGGGGAGGGGCGCGGTGTGATGCCAGGTGGGGCGCGTGTGACCCTGGAAAACATGCTTTTTTGCCGTACTGTACTAGAACTAAGTGTAATTGCACATCAACAACAGTAGTTGGCAGTGGCGCTCTCATTGCTCTGGGGCAGGGGTCGGCAACCTTAAATACGCGATATACAGAACAGACTCACCATCAGCAGAACATCCTCTGTCACAGAAAAAACACGTATATTCCACTGAGTCGTGTCCTTTAGTCCGACAGAAACTGATACATCAGCAGCACAAGGACAGAGCTTCTTTTTTTTTCAGCGCTTTTAGCTTATGCAAATAAGCCATGTAATTTTAAGTTTCGTTTCTGTAAAACGTAAACAAATGTGCGCACAGCTGCATTAAAAACACATTAATATTTGAGTGTTAGTAAAAGGATACAATGTTATGCAGAGGGCGGTAGTAGCTCAGTTGGTAGCGTGTTTAGTCTGCCTTGAAGGTGGAAAAGCGCCATATAAAGATGTGACCATTTACCATTTAATAACAATTTTCTAGACAAATAATCACGCGGGGGGGGGGGGGGGGGTTCTTCTTCCTAGGGGGGGGGGGCATCACAGAAAATAATTGAGAAGCACAGCCTTAGATCCCAGTGCGCATGAAGCTCGAGTAATCGGATAATGGTCAGCGACCTGGCTGGCTCTACTACACTATGTGGCGCTGTAGTCCAACTACTTCCGGGTGATGGCTACTCAATAAAAACACAACAAACTATGTGGCGGTATACAAAGATGGCACTCGAGGAGTTTGACGGAGCAGCATTGGTGTACGTGTTGTGCATTCTTTCTTCGCAGCCATGATTTCGGCTGACTTTTCCGGCAACAATCGCCACTTATGACGGCGTCGGCGCCTCCTGGCAGGAGACTCCTGCCACTTCCGGGTGAAATCCCTGGCGAAAATTCCCACGCATGTGCAGTATGCCAATCCGATCCGATATTGTGCACAAGGCGGCACCAAGCAGATTACGATCAGCCAGGGGTTCCAATCGGATTCGGGAAACCAATCCCTATACGATCCTTAGCCTGTGCACATGAATTCGATACGATCCCAATCCGTTTGCAATCGACTCGTCCATGTGCACGCAGTGACTGATGACGATAAATGGATATAATAATAATAATAATAATAATACATTTTATTTGTTAGGCGCCTTTCAAGGCTCTCAAGGTCGCCGTACATCAAGATATTAAATACATTAATTAAATAATATGTGCATATGTTGTGACTATAATATTACTGAGTAGTCATGTGTTTTTGTTTTTTTTTTATAATTTTTTTCAATGAATACAAATGAAAAATCTATTGTTTTTGAAGGTGGATCACCAAAATAAACCTCCTTCAAACATCAACAGTAAACAGTAAATCAGTTCAGTGTCATTATTATTAAGGTCAGGACATGGAAACAAGTAGGTTTGCTCTTCAGGATGAGTCACTCCCCCTTCAGAGCGCGAAAAAAAAGTGAAATTTCTTGAATACAGGAGCTTTAATTAATGCAAAAGTTCACAAAACGACCTCTGAGATTGAAAAAGTAAGCCAATTTGTGGGAGCATGGGTGATTTAGGATAAAATCTTACATCTAAAACCTCTCTAAAAAGTGAAATTTCTTGAATATAGGAGCTTTAATTAATGTAAATGTTCACATGATGACTTCTGAGATTGAAAAAGTGATTCAATTGTGGGAGCATGGGTGATGTAGGACAGGATCTTGCATCTAAAACCTCTCTAAAAACTTGATTTTCTTGAATATAGGAGCTATAATTTTTGCAAATGTTCACAAGACGACCTCTGAGATTGAAAAAATAGGCTAAATTGTGGGAGCATGGGTGATTTAGGACAGGATCTTGCACCTAAAACCTCTCTAAATAGTGAAATTTTTTGAATATAGGAGCTTTAATTAATGCAAAAGTTCACAAAACGACCTCTGATATTGAAAAAGTAAGCCAATTTGTGGGAGCATGGGTGATGTAGGACAGAATCTTACATCTAAAACCTCTCTACAAACTTAATTTTCTCGAATATAGGAGCTTTAATTAATGCAAAAGTTCACAAAACGACCTCTGAGATTCAAAAAGTAAGCCAATTGTGGGAGCATGGGTGATGTAGGCTAAAATCTTACATCTAAAATCTCTCTAAAAACTTGATTTTCTTGAATATAGGAGCTATAATTTATGCAAATGCTCACATGACGACCTCTGAGATTGAAAAAGTAGGCCAATTGTGGGAGCATGGGCGATGTAGGACAGAATCTTACATCTAAAACCTCTCTAAAAAGTGAATTTTCTTGAACATAGGATATAATATAGGTCAACTTGTATTAGCGTTCAATAGCCCTCTTTCTATAGACAATAAGACAATAATCCGACACAGTGCAGATGTAACGGTAATTCCACACTGCTGTACAGAGGAGGTCCAGCTCTGCTCTGATTCACACCACATGTTTCCAGATGGCTCACACTGTCTTAAATTCTGGCTTAAGCTACAATCCACTGAGCAAACGTTCCGCGGTGAGCTTTGTTTAACACATGCACAGACCAGGGTTCATTTGGAGACTTAATCCGGCCAAACAAAACTGGATCAACATTTATCAGAGCCGAGTTTGGCTTCCTGAAGGGATATTCCAGGATTTTGATAAACTGCGGCATCTGTCACTCTCCTTTTGGCTTGAAACTGAGACAACGTACGTGCAAACTGAATATAAACCATCGCATGTTCTTATCACTTATAGAGTCTATATTATGCACATTTTTGATCTGTCAAAAACATATCTGGAGTTGTGTTTTGGTTCATTCACACACGTTTGACACACAAACTTAAACTTTACATATTTTAGGCTGAGTTCTTCTCTCGTACCGAAAACACTCATCATTTCTGACCTGGAATTGCCGATCTTTCCTGCACAAAAGGTAAAAAAGGAGCTGTTAACATGAAAACTACCACTTCATGACATCACAAGGTGGAACAGAGCACTTTGAGCTTTGGAGATGTACACAGAATAATAAAGGGTTACTTAACCTCCTGGGACCTGAAAAAAAGTGTATTTCAATTTTTTAAATTTATGTATTTATTTTTTTGATTTTCTATTTGGAGTTAAATGAAGTCCTCAGTATTTAAATTTTGTTAATTTTATTTTTATTCATAATGTTGTAATGGACCTTAATAGTGTTAAATCCATGTGACGTTAACAACCGAACAAAAACTTTTTTTTTCTCTGACAAGATTTTTTTTATTTTTTATTATTATATTATATTATTATTTATGTATTGATCTGGTTTAGACCTGGTTTAGACCTGGTTTAAACCTGACTCAAATGTGGTTCAGACCTGGTTTAGACACGGTTTAGACCTGACTTAGATCTGGTTTAGTCCTGTTTTGTCTTGGTTTAGTCCTGATTTGGTTCTGATTTAGTCCTGATTTAGTCCTGGTTTAGTCCTAGTTTAGACCTGGTTTATTTATTTATTTATTTATTTATTTATGTATTTATTTATCATAGTGCAGCCACAAACTAGAGGCAACAACATTTTCACATGACTTAAGCTCACAGGAGTCAATTTTGCGAAATATAGGACCTTTAAGTGGTAATACATTGCATTATTCATTCACTGATGCAGAAGAAAGGTGGGTTATGTGTCTTGCCCAAGGAAAAAACAACAGAATGAATTGTTTTGAGTTGGATTCGAACCACTGACCTCTGAACTAAGGGATAAGCACAACCACTGCCGCCCACTGTATTTCGTTAAAGGCACTATATTACACAAAATGGATTCCTGTGAGCTTTAAGTTATAGCTACCTCTTCAAGAAAAGACCTGGAGTTGTGTTCCGTTTCTTTCACACATGTTTGAATAACCCTTTATTATTAGTCTGTCTACATCTCCAAGCGGTGGTTTTCAAGTTAACAGCTACTTTTTACCTTTTGCGCAACAGAGATCGACAAGAGAGACGGCTGAAATGATCCAAATGATTCTAATGAAGGTGTGTGGAGTTTACAAACACAGAAGCTCTTCCTGTATTACCACATGACATCACAAGGTGGAACAGTGTTTTCCGTTTGCAAAAAGAACACAGTTTAAACAGAGTATGGCAGGTTTGTGTGTTAAATGTGTGAATGAAACAAAACACAACTCCAGGTGTGTTTGTGATGAGGAAACAACATTATAACACAGATCAGAAAACAGAGTAATATGGGCCCTTCAGGGTTTACATTGTACTACAGCTCTGGAAAAAAATAAGAGACCACTGCATTTCTTTCTGAAATCAGCATCTCTACATGTATTACAGCCATTCCATTCCAGCGTCTGTTGACTTCCAACACAAACACAAAGCTGAGCTACTTCATTTCTTGCACCAGGAGTGGAATAAAGTCACCCAAGAACAATGTGAAAGACTTGGACTAAACCAGGGATGAACCAGGACTAAACCAGGTTAAAAAGGGGACTAAACTAGGATTAAATCAGGCCTAAACTTGGACTGAACCAGGGCTAAACCAGGACTAAACCAGGTTAAAAAGGGGACTAAACTAGGATTAAATCAGGCCTAAACTTGGACTGAACCAGGGCTAAACCAGGACTAAACCAGGTTAAAAATGGGACTAAACCAGGACTAAACTAGGATTAAACCAGATCTGAACCAAGACTAAACCAGGTCTAATCTAGGACTAAACCAGGTCTGAATCAAGACTAAAGCAGGTCTAAACTAGGACTAAACCAGATCTGAACCCGGACTAAACCAGGTCTAAACTAGGACTAAACCCAGTCTGAACCAAGACTAAACCAGGTCTGAACTAGGACTAAACCCGGTCTGAACCAAGACTAAACCAGGTCTAAACTAGGATTAAACCAGACCTAAAACTGGACTGAACCAGGGCTAAACCAGGACTAAACCAGGTTAAAACAGGGACTAAACCAGGACTAAACTAGGACTAAACCCGGTCTGACCCAAGACTAAACCAGGTCTAAACTAGGACCCAAGAACAATGTGAAAGACTTGTGGAGAGCATGCCAAGACACATGAAAGCTGTGATTAAAAATAAGGGTTATTGCACCAAATATTGATTTCTGAACTCTTCTTAAGTGTAAACATTAGTATTATGTTGTTTTAAAATGAATTTGATCTTGTTTCTTGGCATTGTTTGAGGTCTGAAAACATGTATCTTTTTGGTTATTTTGACCATTTGTCATTTTCTGCAAATAAATCAGAATCAGAGTCAGAATCAGAAAGGTTTTAACAGGTTCACAACATTAGGAAATTGCTTCGGTACTTGGAGCGGAATGTAAACAAACATTTACAGTAACATGCAACAAATAAAATAGAATAACACCAATAAGCTATAATATAACACAAAATGTACAAACTTACAAGAAATTTACAAATTTACAAATGCTCTAAATCACGCATGTCCAAACTCTGGCCCATGGGCCAAATACGGCCCTCAGACAAATTTTTCTTGGCCCTCAGGCTTCCAGGTGAATTGGCCCAAATGACCTTGAGCAGAACTTTTGACTGTAAGTTTTTTGAAAATCTACCTTGATAAGACAATTATTTAATATTTTTTTGTGTGGTTTTGAGGATCTTAGCACAAATAAAGGACTGATATCTCATTTTAACGTGTTAAACATGCAGATATTTAAATTATTGACAGTTCTGAGCACCAGTCTATGGCCCTCTGCTTCGTCTGTGTTTAGATATGTGGCCCTTGATGAAAAAGGTTTGGACACCCCTGCTCTAAACAATAATATTTTTATTTGGAATTTGGGTGGGAATTTGCAGTGGTCTCATTTTTTTTTTCCAGAGCTGTAAAACCTCTCTAGAAACTTGATTTTCTTGAATATAGGAGCTTTAATTCATCCAAATGTTCACATGATGACCTCTGAGATTGAAATAGTAAGCCAATTGTGGAAGCATGGGTGATGTAGAATAGAATCTTACATCTAAAACCCTCTCTAAAAACTTGAATTTCTCAAATACAGGAGCTTTAATTAATGTAAATGTTCACAAAACGACCTCTGAGATTGAAAAAGTAAGCCAATTTGTGGGCGCATGGAGGATGTAGGATAGAATCTTGCATCTAAAACCTCTCTAAAAAGTGAAATTTCTTGAATATAGGAGCTTTAAATCATGTAAATGTTCACATGACGACCTCTGAGATTGAAAAAGTAAGCCAATTGTGGAAGCATGGGTGATGTAGAATAGAATCTTACATCTAAAACCTCTCTAAAAACTTGATTTTCTCAAATACAGGAGCTTTAATTAATGTAAATGTTCACAAAACGACCTCTGAGATTGAAAAAGTAAGCCAATTTTTGGGAGCATGGGTGATGTAGGACAGAATCTTCCATCTAAAACCTCGCCAAAAACTTGATTTTCTTGAATATAGAAGCTTTAATTTATCCAAATGTTCACATGACGACCTCTGAGACTGAAATAGTAGTCCAATTTGTGGGCGCATGGATGATGTTGGACAGAATCTTGCATCTCAAACCTCTCTAAAAACTTGATTTTCTTGAATATAGGAGCTATAATGAATGTAAATGTTCACATGACAACCTCTGAGATTGAAGAAGTAAGCCAATTGTAGGAGCATGGGCGATGTAGAATAGAATCTTACATCTAAAATCTCTCTAAAAACTTGATTTTCTCAAATACAGGAGCTTTAATTAATGTAAATGTTCACAAAACGACCTCTGAGATTGAAATAGTAGGCCAATTTGTGGGCGCATGGATGATGTAGGATAGAATCTTGCATCTAAAACCTCTCTAAAAAGTGAAATTTCTTGAATATAGGAGCTTTAAATCATGTAAATATTCACATGACGACCTCTGAGATTGAAAAAGTAAGCCAATTTTTGGGAGCATGGGTGATGTAGGACAGAATCTTCCATCTAAAACCTCGCCAAAAACTTGATTTTCTTGAATATAGAAGCTTTAATTTATCCAAATGTTCACACGACGACCTCTGAGACTGAAATAGTAGGCCAATTTGTGGGCGCATGGATGATGTAGGACAGAATCTTGCATCTCAAACCTCTCTAAAAACTTGATTTTCTTGAATATAGGAGCTATAATGAATGTAAATGTTCACATGACAACCTCTGAGATTGAAGAAGTAAGCCAATTGTAGGAGCATGGATGATGTAGGACAGGATCTTGCATCTATAAGTAGTAAAATCAGAAAAACTAATCATTTTGGAGTGGTCTCTTATATTTTATTTCCAGAGCTGTATATGCCACCTGTACTGTATACAGTACCACTTAGTCATATCACACGATAGACCTGTACTGTACACAATATGATAAACTGATTGATTTCTCTGTGGCAAAACGCCCACTCCATCTTTACAAACACGTATGTGAACCCCGCGCTGCTCCCATCTATCATGGTTACCGTCTAATCCCCAGTCCACCGTTTAAGACACAACCTTTCTCTCTCTGCTTATTGTTTATTCATCATCTCCCCGCTCCGGCTCCGGCTCCAGCTCCAGCCCAGGGAGGAGGCGGCCGCTCCTGCTCTCCTGCTCGTCCGCACTCCGCGTCACCTAAAACCCGCTCCAGTTTTCCCCTCTATAACGCACGGCTCGGTGATAAATGCCCCTCGGAGCCCTCGTTTTTCACGCTGCCCAATTACCACCAGCGCCGATGGAAGCGCACTTGGCCCGCCCCTGTCGCTCTATTGTGGATCCGAGTCCGACTGGAGAGCTCTCTTCCAGCGTTGGCACCGAAGTATAGCGCACCTCGGGGCTCGCCATGCACGGGTAACGGGGGGCAGGCGCGCCGTTCGAACCATGATCCAACGTCGAGTCCAATTTTTAGGTAAGAACTCTTATTTAATCACCTCTTTGCGTCTTTTTTATGGAAGAATCTGCCTTTTTTTTCCCCTTCTCCACAGCTAAAGCGTGCGCCGTTACGTACGCCTTGCATATTTTAATCCAGATGGTCGCCAACACTGAAAACCGTATGACATTTTTCACCCAGAATATCTTTACTGTAGCTTTGGCTGTTTCTAAAATAAGCCACAATTAGGCCTATACAATTACGCACGGGTTCAGAATTGGTTACAGGTTTTCACAAGAGCAGTGCGCATCTTCTATGTGATTCCAGTGCATTTCATAATAATTATAGTGTATTTTTGGCACAGTGAGGAGAAGGGATTCATTGATATGGCTGATTTGGTGCCGCGTATTTGATTTTGGTGAAGAAAGGAGACGTTGTGGCCATTTCGACGCGCCTTATTCAACTTTTTATGGGTTTATTTATACCGTAGTCGCTCCGTCATCTCTCGTGAGTTGGGGATAAATAAACGCGTCGCTTGCTTCGTGCTTGATGATAATCCACAGATGTGCGGCTGGAGCGCTCGCCGCGGGGCATGCGCTTCGTCAAACTGCGCCTATTTGTCATTAATCCGCACATTGAGCCAAAAAAAATGCGCTCCTGTTAGGCTTTGTGTTGCGTCTCTGTGCAGCTGGAGATTCTCAAGGCTGCAGGGCCGTGTGCGTTTGGTTTTCTTCCTCCAGAAATCCTGAAGTAGCTCATAATACAGTGTTAATTCTGGTTGAGTTCTGGTTTAGCGCGGGTCTGGGTTCTTGTTATGGACCTGGATGGATCAAGGTTTGGATTAGGCTGGTTGTAAACGAGACTTTAACCTGCAAATTCAGTTTTGGACGAGGTTTAGTCCAAGTTAAGTCCTAGTCCTATAGTTCCAACCTGGTTTAATTCTGGTTTAGTCCTGGTTTAGTAACACCTAAGATCAGTATACATGAGCACCTTCACTCCATGCGCGCTCTCACTCGCACAGATGCACGGGCTTCACGGGTTTTTCAGCCAACAGAAGGGAAACAGATGCGCCGTAATGTCAACAGTCGATTACTCACGCTACAATGCGCGAAAATACACCGCGCCCCCGCTCACCGGACCGGCGCCCTCTCCATCTGACTCCGTCTAGTGTTGTGAACCAACTCAATAAACTCCAAAAATAAAGATGGTGCTGTGTTACTTCCCTGAAATCAAAGGGATACGTAACCCAATGGCGTAACCCAAATAGTGACCTATTTGGGTTACGCCATAGGATTTTACGCGCACGCTTTTCAATAAAAAAACGCAGCTGTCCAGTTAGTGAAACATTAAAGGAAAAGTAACGTTTTTTACAATTTGAGCCTTATTTCGGTAATAAAACAAGTTGTTTTACTCACCCATATCACTTTGGTGTCATATGGAGCATTTCTGGAGATGTTTTAGATTAGCGTTAGGCTAACGCCGTTAGCCTAGCGCGACTTATAGCCATAGCTCGGGGCATTCCCCGAGCATGTAATATGCCCCGTGCGGGCTCCAAATAACACAAACTTTAGCACTTTTCAAATCATAGAAGCTCGATGTCTTAGTCTACGATTTGGTTTGAATCAAAAGTGGGATTTATCCATAGTTTACAGCTATGCGTTCCATGTTTGGGTCCCGGGAGCTGAGCGCACACTCCGCGCATGCGCACTGGCGTCCTCATCTACTCGAAACTATGGCTAAATCTCGGATTACAGGCCACTTTTGACCAAACAAAATCGTAGACTAAAGACATTGAGCTTCTATGATTTGAAAAGTGCTAAAGTTTGTGTTATTTGGAGCCCGCACGGGGCATATTACATGCTCGGGGAATGCCCCGAGCTATGGCTATAAGTCGCGCTAGGCTAACGGCGTTAGCCTAACGCTAATCTAAAACATCTCCGGAAATGCTCCATATGACACCAAAGTGATATGGGTGAGTAAAACAACTTGTTTTATTACCGAAATAAGGCTCAAATTGTAAAAAACGTTACTTTTCCTTTAAGGTGCATTACGCAACTTTTTCAGTCCATGGAGATGTTATTGCTTTGCCTAGAATGTGCCATGGTATGACATTAAACATCTAGCATTTACAGGTCTGGGGAAAAAAATAAGAGACCACTGCAAAATGATCAGTTTTTCTGATTTTACTACTTATAGGTATGTGTTTGGGCAAAAGGAACATTTTTGTTTGAGTCTATAAACTACTGACAACATTTCCCCCAAATTCTAAATAAAAATAGTATCGTTTAGAGCATTTATTTGCAGAAAATGACAAATGGTCAAAATAACAAAAAAGATACATGTTTTCAGACCTCAAACAATGCAAAGAAACAAGATCAAATTCATTTTAAAACAACATAATACTAATGTTTACGCTCAAGACAGGTGTGTCCAAGCTTTTTTCATCAAGGGCCACATATCTAAACACAGACGAAGCAGAGGGCCAATTGAGGGCCAGAGACTGGTGCTCAGTACAGTGAATAATTGAAATACATGCATGTTTAACACGTTAAAATGAGCTATCAGTCCTTTATTCATGCTAAGATCCTCAAAACCACACAATAAATATTAAATAATTGTCTTATCATGGTAGATTTTCAAAAAACTTGCAGTCAAAAGTTCTGCTCAAGGTAATTTGGGCCAATTCACTTGGAAGCATGAGGGCCAAGAAAAATTCGTCTGAGGGACGCATTTGGCCCACGGGCCATAGTTTGGACATGTCTGACTTAAGAAGAGTTCAGAAATCAATATTTGGTGCAATAACCCTTATTTTTAATCACACCTTTCATGTGTCTTGGCATGCTCTCCACAAGTCTTTCACATTGTTCTTTGGTGACTTTATTCCACTCCTGGTGCAAGAACTGAAGTAGCTCAGCTTTGTGTTTGTGTTGGAATTCAACAGACGCTGGAATGGAATGGCTGTAATACATGTAGAGATGCTGATTTCAGGAAAAAAATGCAGTGCTCTCTTATTTTTTTCCAGAGCTGTATGTATTTGGGGTGTTTCTATTACTCAGAAATACAGTAATTCATTTTGCGAAAATAGGGGCCCCTCTCCACAGATCTGAACTGTAACGTAGTGTAGTGCTGTAAACTGCTGTTCTCTCTTGTGATAGAAAGGTTTCATTTATACTGTGGAATATTCTAGACAAAGCAATAACGTCTCCATGGAGACATCAGGTGGCAGACCCTCCACTAGAAATGTTACTTGTTTTAGTCCAATGTCACATTTTAACACTATAATGCAATTTAATGTGAAAGTATTCAAAGTACAGTGGTCCCTCGCTCTATCGCGGTTCACTGTTTGCGGCCTCGCTGTTTTGCAGATTTTTTTAAAAAAAATTTATACTGTAAAATTTTTTTTTTATAGTGTAACATTGTGTTCTGTGTCCTGATTGGCTAAGAGACTGTAGACCTTTGCCGATTGATAGATGGGGGACACGGGGGGACGGGGACTAGACCAGGACTAGACCAGGACTAGACCAGGACTAGACCAGGACTAAACGTGGGCTAAACCAGGTCTAAACCAGAACTAAACCAGGTCTAAACCAGGTCTAAACCTGGACTGGTCCTGGACTAAACCAGGACTGGACCAGGTCTAGACCTGGACTAAACCGGGACTAGACCAGGTCTAAACCAGGATTAAATCACCCCGTGCGGCTCTTTGCTGGTTTCGTGCAGCTCTTGCGTTTGTTTGTGTGTGTTCGGTTTGTGGCTCAGGCTGCGAGGACCCGGTCCTGAGGGGGAGGCATGGTCCAGGTGCCGCGGTTCGATCTCGTGCTTGCAGCCCCAGCCTCACGCCGGTCCTGCTGCTCTGTTACAGATTTGACCACGCGCACTTCTCCAAGGGGTTGGTGCGCGTCGCGTCCTGGGACGTGGCAGCGCCGTTGGATGAGCGCGGTGCTTCCTGCGGATCCAGTGACTCATGTCTCCGCTCCCCTCGCACGTCCGGCGGGGTTTCCGGAGCCGTGTCTTCCCCCACGCTTCACTATTAATACATTTAGTTGAAAATCTACAAAAGTTTGAGTGTTTAAACAAGAGAGAAATGTGAGAAAATGTTAATTCCAGTGTTTTAAGGCATTTAAAGCCTTAAAACATGTATAATAATTGTAAAATATAAAGTTGTCCTACTTCGCGGATTTCACTCATTACGGGTTATTTCTGGAACTTAACCCCCGCGATAAACGAGGGACCACTGTATTACAAAATACATCTTAAGGGTTCTATATTACACATATTATGACTCTTGTGAGCTTTAAGACACTTTATAATGTTGTTACCTCCTCAAAAACATACCTGGAGTTGTGTTTTGTTTCAGTATTCCTTTATTATTAGTCTGTCCACATCTCTAAAGCTCAAAATGCTCTGTTCCACCTTCTGATGTCATGAAGCAATAGTTTTCACGTTAACAGCTACATTTTTCCTTTGCGTTCAGTCGAGATTCCAGGATTGAAATCATCCAAATGTGTAGTAAATAGTGAAGGTGTATGGAGTTTAAAAACACAGTGGAGCCTGTATCACCACATGACATCACAGGGTAGAAATGAGTGTTAATAAATTGGCATTTGCGAATGAAACAAAACAAAACACAACTCCAAGTGTATTTGTAATGAAGAAACAGCATAATGTGGGTCCGTTAAATCGAAAAAACAACAAAATGAAAAGGCGGCAAGAAAAAATAAAAAAGTCGATGAGACAGAAACAGATCGGCGCGTTGTGTAATCCGCTCTTCTCGTCATAAGTGCTCGGGTTATCGGCGGTTGTCATTTGCACCTCCGTGTCGTGTTCGTGCCAAATGACGATGATGAGGTTGTGGAGGAGTGATGAGGCTGTAATGGTGCAATAGTAGCTCGGAGCGAAAAACACGGCATTTGAGGTGCAGGTCTATTTGACATGATTTGGCATTGATTTGGAAACTGCCAAGGATGAAAATGTAATAACCTGGACTGTTTAGTTATATGTCAAGAGAGAGAAAGTTTCAAGGTCCTATAGAGCGTTTTCATGAACCCGGAAAAACAGGACGATTACCCATATGTGCGCCGATCTTGGATGCACGTTTATATAGCAACCATCTAGAAAAAAATCTAAATTTCGCGAGAATCCTTCCACATCGGAATCCAAGAGTTCTGACACAGTTGACCAGCTGTATAGGAAAAAGTTGGATGCCAAAGAAAAAAACGTTAGCTTATATGAATAAACTCAAATTAATTGGGCGAGAAGATCCGTATGAGATGGTTTCAAGTTTGTTCAGTGACAGTGGCGATTTGTCGATTGTGCTGCTGTAAGTGATCCCGACATTGTGAACTACCTGGTCTTCTCCCCAAGCCCTTATACAGCACAAGACCTTTAGAACTCTAAAGGTCTAGAGACAACAACCAGTTTGTTTGTGGCCGGTACGAGAGCGAAAAGTGTGGAAAACTGGAGACAAGCATATTTTGATGACAAAGGTCGGCATACTTATATCTAGTAGAGCCACATGTGTAACATGTTTAAGTACTAGTATATTGCTTTTTATTATTCACATTTTGCAAAGATACGGCTACCGGCTGTGAAATGAGCTGAGCGTATACGAATGCTGTCGTGATTTCTCCCATCCCATCTCCCATCCGTCCAAGTTCTGTTTGAGACTGGCGATCCACAATCTCCTTTCCTTTGATAATTGCTGTCTGTTCACACTGGTTTAGTCCTAGTTTAGACCTGGTTTAGTTCTGGTTTAGTCCTGGCTTAGACCTGGTTTAGTCCTGGTTCAGACCTGGTTTAGTCATGGTTTAATCCTAGTTTAGACCTGGTTTAGTTCTGGTTTAGACCTGGTTTAGTTCTGGTCTAGTCCTGGTTTAGACCTGGTTTAGTTCTGGTTTAGACCTGGTTTAGACCTGGTTTAAACCTGGTTTAGTCCTGGTTTAGACTTGGTTTAGTCCTGGTTTATACCTGGTTTAGTCCTGGTTTAGTCCTGGTTTAGACCTGGTTTAGTTCTGGTTTAGACCTGGTTTAGACCTGGTTTAAACCTGGTTTAGTCCTGGTTTAGACTTGGTTTAGTCCTGGTTTGTACCTGGTTTAGTCCTGGTTTAGACCTGGTTTAGACCTGGTTTAGTCCTGGTTTAGACCTGGTTTAGACCTGGTTGATCACTACTTTAGGTAAACGATAGAACTGCAGGTGTTTTTCTCTGTCCGGTCTATTGTGACGCCGAGGACCCGACAATAATTGACCATTTTGCTTTTTTTTAAACTTTGCGGCATAAGTGCAATGTTCGCGGTGTTTCAAATATCTCCAAGACAGCGGGCTTCTGGATTATGACGTCACGTGAAAATGCACTATACTGCACAAATTGACTCTTGTGAGCTTTAAGACATGTTATAATGTTGTTACCTCATCAGAAACATACCTGGAGTTAGGGTTAGTGTTTTGTTTCATTCACACATGTTTGAGTAACCCTTTTTTTATTAGTTTGTCCACATCTCCAAAGCTCCATGTTGTGATCTCATGAAGTGGTAGTATTCACGTTAATCGCTACGTTTTAGCTTTTGTTGAGTAGAGGTTGGAAATCCTAAGGCTGAAATTATCCAAATGATTCTAGTGAAGGTGTGCGGAGTTTAAAAACACAGCAGATCACTTTCTGTATTACCACATGACATCACAAGGTGGAACAGAGTGTTTTCAGTTTCAGAACTCAGGCTAATATGTATGTTTTTTTGTGTTAAACATGTGTGAATGAGACAAAACACAACTCCAGGTATATATTTGATGAGGAGACATAACACAGATCAGAAAATAGTGTAATATGGGCCCTTTAAATACAGTATTGAGAAGTAACCAAAAATATTTATTCAGAGTACTTATTTTGAGTAACTGTACACGGTTCTCCAATCAGTGACCAGTGATAAATACAGCTTTTTATTTTATTTTACTACTTATAGGTATGGTGTTTGGGCAAAAGGAACATTTTTGTTTGAGTTTATAAACTACTGACAACATTTCCCCCAAATTCCAAATAAAATATTATCGTTTAGAGCATTTATTTGCAGAAAATGACAAATGGTCAAAACAACAAAAAAGATACATGTTTTCAAACCTCAAACAATGCAAAAAAAAAAATTTCATTTTAAAACAACATAATACTAATGTTTAAACTTAAGAAGAGTTCAGAAATCAATATTTGGTGCAATAACCCTTATTTTTAATCACAGCTTTCATGCGTGTTTGTGTTTGTGTTGGAATTCAACAGACGCTGGAATGGAATGGCTGTAATACATGTAGAGATGCTGATTTCAGAAAAAAATGCAGTGGTCTCTTATTTTTTCCAGAGCTGTATAAAGCTGTTTATATATGCTGTATTTTTACACAGTAATTTAAATACAATTTGATGTAAAAGTATTTCAAGTATTCAGAACATAGTATTCTGACTGGACCATGTGTCAGAATAAGTTTAAAAAAAACACTTACATACAGCAGTATTCTGTAATTAAATACATTTTCAAAGTATCTCTCCCATCACTGGTTAAATAAAACGTAAGAAAACATGTATTCGGTTCACCTCCAGATATTTCAATGTAGAGATACTTTATTGATACTTTATTGATCCACAAGGGAAATTGTTTTGGGTACAGTAGCTCACTCATCAAATATAATATATAACAGAGGGTAACAAATCATAGATGGAATAGCAAAAAAAGAGCAATAGACCAGTGTCAGATGAGACATAATTATAAAAATAAAAATTGTGATAATAAATGTATATGTACAAATCAGACTTGAATAGAAAAGTAGTAATAAAATATAAAATACAATATCAACCATCCACCTCAAACATGAACCTGACTTTGATGCACTTGTTAAAGCTCAACAGAGGCTGGATTTCTCTCACTGATCAAGAAAAAAAACACTAAAACATGCTAATTTTGACTTTTTTTCTACACAGTTTGGCATTGTTGTGACATATCTTGTATTATATTATTTGGCAAACAAAGACATTGTGATGTCTTAATACAAAGTTAAGAAAGTTAAACTCAGAAAGCATTGTGGGGTTAATGTGACTGAAAAAGAGTTACAAATGTTTCACGTTTACCATTGTTTTGAATTATTTTACTGAATAAATTCAGTTTTTGTAAAGCCTCACTCTCTCATTACTTCATAATAACAGAACTTACCAGCTTCTGTAAACAATGCCATTTACTGATTTCAACGTGGAAATAAAATTAATAACCAGAGTAGACTTCAAACTTTTCTGCTTCTCATTTGGCCCCTGGGGAAAAATAATTGCCCACCCCTGCTCTATGATCTGGTGCAGTGGGTGAGCAGGAGTGTCCATGATGGAGAGCTTGTCCAGTGTCCTCCAAATTTCTCCTTTCATTTACATTTACATTTACATTTACATTTACATTTACATTTACATTTCATTTACATTTCATTTACATTCACTTTCATTTACATTAAAGTTGTACCATGTGACTTTTCTGTTGGTCCATCACCTGCTTGTTTCCATGGAGATGTTGCTGCTTTGGTTGAAAACTGCATTAAGGAATTAGACTCCGCACATAACCGTTGATCTGAAGGTCAGCTGTTTGAATCCCGCTCGTGACCTAAACAGCACTGGCTGAGCGGTCAGGTCCACTGAGCCACAGGTCGGCGGTGCAATTCCAGCTCCCACTGGTGAATGCTGCTGCTGTGTCCTTGGGCAAGACAACCCGCCTCGCTCCCAGTGTCTGTGTACACTGGTGTATTATGTAAAGCTGGAAAAGCACTATACTACCATACTGTTTACCAATATAATCACAAAAAACTCAATTATAATTAAAAGTAGCAAAAATAGCAAAAGCTTGATGCACAATTATACAATGGTATATATATACATACATATAAGTAAAATACAGTAAGTACAAAATATATGTTTATGTAAGGGGTCATAAGGAGTAACAGTCCAGAGATTAAAGTGATTTGACATGACATAGTGTAATCTGTTACATAAGGCTGAGTTGTTGCACAGTTGTATGGAATATGGTGTAAATCCAGTCTCTCACTGGTTGTGCAATCTACATCTAATTATTTATACATATTTGTAGATATAAGTACAGTGGTACCTCACCTTACGAAATTAATTCGTTCCAGAAGTGGTTTCGTAATGTGAAAAATTCGTAAGTTGAGTAGCTATTTCAATGGAAAAAGCCTGATTCGTTCCAAGGCCCCGATCCAAGTTTTTTTTTTTTATAGTGTAACTTTTTTTATAGTGTAACATTGTGTTCTGCGTGTTTCTCACATTTGTCTCTCGTTTAAACACTCAAACTTTCATAGATTTTCAACAAAATGTATTAACAGTGAAGTGTGGGGGGAAGGAGGAGGGGGGAGAAGACACGTGTGATAGCGCACATGACCCGGCGCGGAGCTGATAGCAGGTCTAGACCAAGGTCTAAACCTGGACTGGACCAGGACTAAACCTGGACTAAACCAGGACTAAACCTGGACTAAACCAGGACTAAACCAGGACTAAACCAGGACTAGACCAGGTGGATTAAAACAGCGAGGAGGGGACTGCACACAGTCTGAGCGCATGAACGCATGAACGAGACCCATGCAAGAGCCGCGGGCTCCTCCTGGTTTAGTCCTGGTTTAGTCCAGCCCACCGCGGCTCCTCTAGACCTCCTCTAGACCTGGTCAGGTCTAGACCTGGTCAGGTCTAGAGGAGGTCTAGACCACCGCGGCTCTTGCATGGGTCTTGTTCATGCGCTCAGACTGCGTGCAGTCCCCTCCTCGCTGCTTTAATCCACCTGGTCTAGTCCTGGTTTAGTCCTGGTTTAGTCCTGGTCCAGTCCAGGTTTAGACCTTGGTCTAGACCTGCTGTCAGCTCCGCGCAGGGTCATGTGCGCTATCACACACGTGTCCGCGCGCAGTCTTCTCCACCCTCCCCCTTCCCCCCACACTTCACTATTAATAATT